>RJWJ010015668.1:0-35784 GCA_004363605.1 Indri indri
CCCCGGGCCATGGACGTTCTGTTCCGCTCCAGTCGCGCCACCCCCGCACTGCACTGATAGACGCGAGGACCTGCTGCCAACCCGCAGACACACCTGGGCAGCCCTGCGTGGGTGCCGCACGCGCAGAGGCCCATCTGCCCCGCTTGTTTGAGGAGCAGTTCCAAGTCAGCCCCTGGGTTTGTTGTCCCATGCCTGTTGGAACAGGGCTGAGTTGTGTATCCTTGGGGAGGTTGCTTAACCTCTCTGAGCCTCAGAAAACTCATCTGTTAAATGGGGATGATGATAGTATCTTGGGCTGTTGTCAAGAGGAAATTAGATAGTAGCTATAAAGTGTTAAGTCCCCGTGGTCGCTAGGGCTCACCCAGTAAGTGATAGCCATGGTCATTCTCATAGAAGAGGGAACTGTGAGCTCTAAGGCCAGCTGGGCTCAGAGAGTCTGCAACTGGGGCAACACCGGGTTTCTGGCATTTTTTCTTCCCTACATCATATTCATGCTTTCTGCAATATCACCCCTCATCTCTTCACCCAGGGCCTGCGACATTCATTGATTCATTTATTCATTTGTCATCTCTTGATATTTGTGCCTATTGTGAGGCATTAAAAACTGCTTAACTGAATGTGTGGCAGCCCAGGGACATTCCCCAGCCAGACCAGCTGTATCTGTGGCCTGCCCATCCTAGGCTGCAACCAGCACTGGCCCCTGACTCACTGGGATAAGTCACTTCCTGCCTCAGTCTCTCCATCTGTACAATGGAGATAAGAGACTGGTCTCTCTCCAGTCTCCTGGGACTGGAGGAGGATGAGTCAGATAACGGTGAGGAAAGCCCAGAGAAGCAGAAAGAAGCTCATACTAGAGCCAGGGCCTGGCTGGCTGATGCAAGGTTTGCATTTTGCGTGTAACCCGGTACGTGCAGACAGGGATGGTTCAGGGAAAGCATCAGGGTAGAGCAGAGGAGTCCCCACCCCCATCAGACAGCCTGGCGCTAGGACCAGAACCTCACTTAGGAGTCTGAGAAGCCAGGGCTCGGTCCAGGCTCTGCTTCCCCCAGCTCTGTGACCGCAAGCAGGTTCCTGGCCCCTCTGATCTGTCTGCCTTTTCTGGCAAGTGGGGTCCTGTAACTCCCTCCTGGCTGTAGCGAGAAGAGTAAAGGTGGTAACTCCGAGAGAGAGCGTAGTGCATTCTTGTTTCTAGGTGGGGTCCTCAGGCTGCTGGGGGCTCCAAGTGAGGAACATAGGATAGGACAGAAGGAAGTGGCCCCAGTCAAAGGCTTGGAACATTCCACAGTCACCCCAGGCAAGGCATCCAAGGGACTCATCCCAAAAGAGTCAGATCAGTGTGCCCCCAACCAACCTCAGACATAACAGACCCCTGCCTACATCCCATAATGCACAAGAAATTTACACTCAGATTTCGAAGTCTGGTTTCCTACCACCTGCTAGCTGCATGAGGTTGGACACGTTAGTTAATGTCTTTGCGTCTCCATTTTCCCACATGTAAAATGGGGATAGTAATGCCGACTTTATCAGGCTGTCGTGAGGATAAGAAGTGAAGTAACTGTAATGTGTTTGTGTAGTGGCCACTGCTGCTCCTTTATTGCCTATCACTCTGTCCCCGTAGTAGAAAATTACTTTAGGTCCCTAGGATAGAAATGTGTACTGAAATATTCAGGGTTCTTTTTTCTCCCCAAGTTTTCCAGCTTCATGCGAGCTTTGATGGAGAGAGCTCTGTTTGCTTGGGGACTTTATATCCATTATTGTGTTTAACATGATGAAGGTCTTACATGACATCCATAATATAGATGAGGAAACTGAGGCAGGGAGAGGTCAACTAATTTGTTTCAGGTCACATGGCCAGAAAGGGACAGTGCCGGGATTTGAACCCAGGTCTGCCCGACTTCAGATCGTCCCACTACACAGGCCCTGCCTGCCTCTTGTTTCTGCCCTGGTGTCCCACTGCCCTTTCCTGAGTGGGTCTCTTAAGATGTCAAGTCCCCAAGGCCAGGGACAGTCACGAGCATTGCTTCCTTGTCTTCCAGGGTGTGGCTGAAGCACACAGTGGGTCCTCAGTCTGTCCTGCTGACCAGGGAAATTGAGTGGCACTTAGCAGGGAGGTGAGTCCTGTTGGGAGGGAAGTGACTCAGGCAGCCAGCCGGGCTGAGGTGAGGGCTGTGTGTCTCTGTGTGGGTGGGGTGGGGAATGACAGTGGCACAGTGGAGATGACGTGGGTGGGAGGGGAATCAGCCTGGTGACCCAGTCCCTGCCACCGTGCCCGCCCTGGTGAGGGCTGAGTGCCCCGAATCATACCCCTCCCGCCCCTTCCCAGGCCCTGTCTGCTCCAGGCCTCCTCTCTTCAAGCTCCTGTCCCCCTCCAACGCTGCTCCTTGTGTCTCGGCCTTCAAGATGCCTCTGTGGCACCTTCACCATGCCGAGCCTGGGGAGGGGAGTGGGCAGGAGGTCTCAGGGCTGTCCTGCTCCCCAGCCTGCTGCGGGGGTCTGGGTGCTGCCAGTTCCCTGAGAAGCTGGCTCCTCCCTTGCCCAGGGAGAAGCTCTTTAGGCAGCTTCCAGGAGTCTGGGCCCTGCTATTTTTAGATGCTGTCCCCTCCCCACCCTGCCCCTCCCAGCCTCATCCCAGCTGAGGGAGGAAATGACTCACCTTGAACCCCGACCCGGGCAGGTAGAGACAGCCTCCGTGAGCCCCGGACAGGCCCCTGAAGCTATGTGGAATCACCTCAGAGTGGCCTGCCCCCCAGCCCGAGGATGAAGTTCGGCCATGCCGGAGGTCCAGGACCCCAGCAGGCCTTTCCTGGGCTCCACTGCAGGCCGTGTCACAGAGCCTGGGGTAGGACTGGGCCTCCAACAGGCTACGGAGCCTGTGCTGGCCGCCTCAGCAGACTCCAGGTCTCTGACCATTCTGTGGGTCTGTGGCAAGCCCCAGCCCGGTCTGAGGGGGCCATACCCGCCGCCTGGGGCCCCACCCTGTGGCTTGATCAGAGACCAGGCTTATGGAAAGAGAAAAGACTCTGCAGTGGGGGAAGGGAAGGTGTCCTGACCCTGGGAATGTGTGTGTCCAGTGGGGTGACTGTCTCTGTTTGGCCGGGTCTGAGGAGTTTCTGGGGACCTGGGACTTTCAGTGCTAACCAGGAGAGTCCTGTGCAAGTTGGGATGGTTGGTGCTGTGCCCTAGAGCAAGGGCAGGCATCGGGGGCTTGCTTTGGCTCCCTGGCCTGGTCTCACCTAGTCAGGGCTGGAGGACCAAGGGCATCACTGTGTCAGCCTCCACAGGAGGAGGACTGGGGCTGGCGTGGAAAAGGCCCAGAGCTCTGGGCTGGCTGGGAGACCCCTGGAGCCAGCTTGGTCAGGGCAGCTGCCCTTGCTAAAGCCAGGGAGGGGTGGAGGAGCCTGCCAACTGCAGGGCTGGGTAGAAGGGAGCGCAGAGGCTGGGGCTCAGGGGAGCCACCCGGGAATAGCAAGAAATGCCAAGAGCACAGAGTTTCCATCAGGCAAGGCTGGCCCCAGGCCCACTTACTGTTGGTGCCACAGTGTGCCCAGTTGTAAAATGGGAAGAGAGGGACCTGTCTGCCTGCCTCAGACACTGGAGTGAGGAATCTGAGAGAACACCTGGGCAGCGGGCAGGCCGGGGTGGGGCTCGCTGGTTGGCTGGAGAGGCCCCGCCGGGCTGACAACCTGCGTGCAGCGCTCTCGGCTGGTCAGGGAAGTGGACAGAGGACGCCTTTGCCCTCCCGTCCGTCCAGATCAGGGCCTGCTGCAGCCTCCTTTGGGACGACATGGCTCCCGGCCTGTCCTCTGGGATGAGGGCAGGGGCGCTGTGACTGAGGCCCAGGTCCTGAAAGGGGCATCCCACTGGGCCTCTGTCCTCCGCATCCTCGGGACGTTGGCTCTTTTTCCACAGTCCAGGGGTCCGTGGCCCAGGCAGCAGCTCTGATGCCACTGAGCTGGGTGACCTTAGCAAATCACTTCTCTTTTCTGAGCCTCGGTTTCCTCATTGGTAAAACTGCGGGGTTGGATTAGGTCTCTGGCCTTTAAATATTTATTTTGGTAGTGAAACCGCTTCTTCAATGAAAGTTCTAATTGCACTAAATAAAAGAAATAACAGTGGGTGATTGAAACAGCTCTCTCACCAAGATTGAGGAGCAAAATAAATAAATAAATAAATAAATAAAAAAGAACCTTCTCACCTCTCACTCCTGCACCCTTTGGGGCCCAAGGGCTCCAGGGACACAGTTTGGGAACCCCTCTTCACAGCGCCTGCTGTCTCTAACACTATTAGTTGTGCCTCGAGGACAAGGATGTTGTCCTTGTTTCCCTCTCCAGGCAGCCCAGTAATTAGACCCCAAGCCCAGCACTCATTGGCACCGTCTATCCAGTGTTGAAATCTCCAGATTCTCTTACTACCAGTTCCTGCTGACACTGAGGTCTGTCTCAGTCCATGTAAGGTCAGTGGGGACACAGGCCCCTTGTCTCTTCCCGGGGAAGTACAGGGCCAAAAGCTTCTGTGCAAGCTAACCTGTGGGGCACTCCTAGGCTTGTGAAGGACTTCCACGTATCTTGTCTCATGTCCCCCGCCAGCCTGGAGGACAGGGATGAGATGTCCACTTGGCAGATGAGGAAGGGGGCTCAGGGACCTTAGGAGACCGGCTCAAGATCCCCGGTGGATGCGGAGCTGGGTGCTCAGCCAGGAGCCATGGTCTTTTCCCGGAGTCGCAGTGGGGGCACCTGGCCCACGCCCAGGGTGGCTCGTCCTGGCTTGTCCCCAGGTTGCTGCACCTGCAGGCACCAGTGGCTGAAAGAGGAGGCAGGAGTTGATGAGGGAGGCAGAAAAGGGGAACTTTCCTCCTGCAGGGGCCTGGGGCATATTTTCCTAGCTGAACAGGCAGGGTCGCCCACACCACAGCACCTGGCTCCAGTTAGCAAGGGGCCGGCCCTGGGCAGGGCAGGCAGAGAGAGGAAGGAACGGGGGTTGGGGGTGCGGGGAAGGCCTGGTCCTTGGAAGCAGGCACTGCACAAACAGGTATGGGAGGAGGCCAGGGACAGGCAGCTGACCAGGGTAGCCCTGGTGCTTGCACTGACATCAGCAGCATCCTGGGGGGACGTGCAATCGTCCTGCAGTCTTCTCTGGCTGTCACCACAACAGGGTGGGGGGTTGGGAGGAGCCAGAGGCCCGATGCCCGCTCCATGTGTCCCTTCCAGCTGCTGGGCTGGAAATGGGAGCCAAGTCAACAGTTCCTTGAATTGTGTTACAGCCCGGCCGCCCTGGCTCCAGAGCTAATAATATGGGCACGCAACTTGATCCTCTGGGCTCAAATCCCACCCCACCACGTGAACTCCAGGCTGGCAGTGAGCACGTGGTCCTGAAAGCGGAGCCCTGGGCTTGGGGTCCCGGGGTGAGGCTGGGTCCGGAAGGGAGCCCAGCCCCTGGTTGGCCGGTTTGTACAAAGCCCGCCTGGGTCAGACTAGCAGCCCAGGACGTGGGCGGCCTCAACACCTATAAACTCAGAAGCTGACAGAGGCTGACATCCTTAGTGACTGAACCTGTGAGGTCCGTGGGATGATGATAATAATTATATAATTATAAGATTTTGTAAGTAAATAACACAAATGAGAAATGCTTCCTTACATAGCGTGTCCTAGTATAGCTGAGGCTGGAACCCTGATCTCTGGACTTTGTGCTCAGAGCTTCAGCACCAAGAAGGGACCAGAGGGAGACTGAGGTCTGCAGACATCCACAGAGAGGAAGCCCTGAGCACCAGCTGTGGCCTTGCAAGGCCTGTGGTTCGCTGCCTGAAACCACTGACACAACTGCTGCCTGTATGGCACTTTCAGTGGTGGTAGCAGGGCTGTTTGACATATGGCTGAGAGCAAAATTCAGTGTCCATGATGCCATCTTCAGCACGCAGGGCCATGAGATGGCAGCCAGCAAGTGGCAAAGCCTTCCAGAGGCCTGAGGCTTGTGGCGAGGGCAGCACCGGGGCAGCCAGGGACAGAACTGGGTCTGACTCCAGGAGTGGGTGGCGTCATCTGGCAGAGGCCTGAGCACTGGAGAGAGCATCCTCTTCTGCCCCTTGGGGAGGTGACCTCTGCGGACAGGAGTCAGTGGTCCCCCCGACCACTGTTTGTGATTCTCATATTGGCCCCTGGTGCACCTATCCTCACTCAGGGATAGGAGACATGGGTGCTTTCAGCAGGACTCTGCCTCCCCCAGGAGGTGGGGAAAAGGAGAAAGGCCCCAGTCAGTGCTCGTCCCACGAGAGATCAGTGAGTGAGCAGCTGGGCTCACCTTGGCCTGATGGCCCCAGGCCTGCGCCCTCTAAGGTCTGGGAGAAGCGTCTGGTCCATTGTGTAGGTTTATGGCTGCAAAGCAGCCCACAGGGTGACCCCGGGCGGAGGACGTGGTGAGCCTGAGAAAGCTGCGGAGGGACAGCCACAACCAGCCATCCAGACAAGTGACTCAGTGCGGAGGGGGCCCCTTCCTTCCATCAGCTCCTCCATGGAGGCCCCACAGTGTCCAGGCCCAGGCCCTGGGACTGCAGCCTGAACAAGACTGACACTCCCCTGCCTCTCCAGAGGGGGAAACCTTCGTCCTTGAACTACGCAATTGTCACCAGAATTGCAATGTGAGAGGGCCCTCAAGGGCCAGGCCAGACCTCCCTGAGGAGGTGGCCCGGGGCTGGGCCCTGGAAGGTGAGAGGAGTTAGCTGTGCATTGGGGTGGCCGGGGCGTCAGTGCGGTGGAGGATCAGAGGGGGGCCGGGCCAGCATGGCAGGGAAGGTGGAGGGCGCTCCAGAAGGCAGTGGAATCAGAGCAAGGAAAAGGACCTTGCCAGGGGCGACACGGTCAGGGGAGCGTTTTAGGGGGCTGTCAGCATGAGGGGATGAGGCCTGGCCTGGCTGAGCCCTCACTTCTTCCCTCCGGCCCCCACCTTCTGCTCCTGCACAGAGAGACGGCCAGCGTCCTCCTGTGCTGCTCGGGTACCTGTCCCTTGGGCCTCCTCGTTCGTGTCCAACAGGAAAGTGAGAACAATCCAGGTAAGGGGGGGGTGGGGGGCTGCCGGCCAGAGGCCCTCAAGGCCCTGGCCTGACCTCTTGCCCCTACCAGCACCAGCTCCCCTGGAAACTGCACCCCATGCTCCCCAGGGAAAATCTAGCTGCAGTCTGAGCGGCTCCCTCCCTGGGGACGTTGTTTAGACCCACTTGGTGGAGGGGAGGGTGGGGGTGGGCAAGGTGTGGCAGTGAGGCACACCCTCCCCTGCCTGAGCAAAGCCCCTGGGGTCCTAGTGTGTGCCTCCCCCTGTCCTGCCTGGGCCCTGACCTTTATTTCCTGCCCAACTGGCTGTGGCAGGGACAGAAGGTCCGGGCCATGTCCCCAGGGAAACATCCCTTTATGAGGGTCTGGGGGGTGTGACAGCTCTTTCTGCTCCGCCACCCACCACCCATATAGCCCCCTTGGCCTTATAGAGCTGTGGCCTTCCTGAGGGCACCTGAATGAGTAACCGAGTGGACAGGGTACAGCCTGGAGTGGACAAGCTCAGGGTCTTTCATTCATTCCTGGGGAAGTTCTTTTGCTGCCCAAGGGCCTGGCTGTGACTGGCATGATGACAGTTATAGACTGGGGACCTGGCCTAGGCATTGTTCCCTGAATGCATTCGGTCCTGTCCCACCTCCAAGCCTCTGCTCACACTGCTCCCTCTGCCTGGAGCACGCCCACCTCCCTCACAAAGGCCAGCTCCTTTACGGAGTCCCCAGCCAGGGCCCTCGCACCTGCCACACTCCCGGGGTTTCTACCAACCTTCTGCCCACTGGGCTTTGTTGCTCTTATCCTGCCTTCCCGGAGTTCCTCAGGGGCAGTCTACATCTCAGCCACCTTCGTGGTTTCCCAGGAGTGGGACTTGACAACCAGTCAGTGCTCAGTTAATCTTTGTCCACTGGGGACAAATAGCAAACTCTTGAGTGGAGCTTACTGTGTACCAGACACTGTTTTAAGTTTTATATGTGATAACTCTTTCACTCCTCACAACCACCCAATGAGGTAGGTGTTTCTGTTACTCCCATTTTGCAGATGAGGACACTTGAGGCAGAGGGAAAGTAAAGTGATATAGGAGAGCAAAAAATGGCTCCCTCTACCCTTATGGGTTCTTTGCCTGGGCTGGAATTAAATTGACATATAAACTGAACAACAGGAGAAAAACTACATTTATAATAATCACATACGTAGATAGAGGAGCCCCATGAAATATGAGACTCCAAGAGGGGTGGCATCCTGAGCTAAGAAAAGAAGAGGGACTTAGGGCTTGGGGGACGGGTGGCAACACAGAAGGGTGAGGGGAGGAAGTGTGGTGAGTAAAGGTTGTCTGGTTACGCAGATACAACGTCGCAGGTAATAGGCTGGGCGCAGTGGCTCACGCCTGTAATCCTAGCACTCTGGGAGGCCGAGGCAGGAGGATGGCTTAAGGTCAGAAGCGCTAGACCAGCCTGAGCAAGAGTGAGACCCCGAGACCCCATCTCTACCAAAAATAGAAAAATTAGCCAGGCGTCATGTGCGCACCTGTAGTCCCAGGTACTCAGGAGGTTGAGCCAGGAGGATCGCTTGAGCCCAGGAGTTGGAGGTTGCAGTGAGCTATGATGACACCACTGCACTCTACCCAGGGTGACAGAGTGAGACCCTGTCTCAGAACAAAAACAAAAACAAAAACAAAACCCCAAAAAAGACACCCAGCCAGTAAATGGCCAAGTCAGGATCCAGCCCAGGCAGCTGGGCTGTGAGGTCCACACTGAGGACACCCAACAACCGGTCTGCTACCTGCCTCCTGGGATGCTGCTGCCTCAGGGATGTTGTCCTCTACAGCAGGGTGGACACCTCTGTCACTGTCAGGAGAGACACCAATTCGAATGGGTAGCTCATCCCTAGGCCAAGCCCCTCAGACCAAGTGCCACTGTCCTTGGTGTGGCCTTTCCACCCCCCATGGACTCAGGAGGTCTCCTGCCCACTTACTTGGCACGAGTGGGTTTGATCTCCTGAGCACAGTGGTCTGGGTTCAGCAAGTGTTTGCAAAACAGTCACTTTGCTACACAGGCCCCAAAGACAGGAACAGCTTCTTGAAGACACTTGGCTGTCACCTTTCCTCCCCCAAGCCTGTTTCCTGCTCTGGGAAATGGGCCAACTTGCTCATGTCACATGGTGTGACATCTGGTAGGGATTCTGAGTTGCTTCTGAACCAACACTGTGTCAACAGTCTATCTGCCCGAGTCTTGGCACTGCGCCGTGCCTGCTCTAGATGGCCAGGTGACTTTGTCTGGGCGACCTGGGGTGGGGATGAGGTTATAGTCAGGCCAGGGTGTGTGCTCCTTGCCCCCTGGAGCAGGCGCAGGATCAGCCTGGGACAAGGAGATAAGCCGGCCCATACGGGAGCTTGGACCGACTAGTGGCTCATTTTGCCACCAGACAGTGGGGGTGGGGGCGGTACTTGTCAAAGCCTCTTTTTGGCCTCAGTGTGTCCCACCCCTTCTGGCTTGCTGCCACCAAGCTGTGCAGTGAGGGCAGAGGGATGAGGTGGGTGAATGGGGGGGGGCGCCCAGCAACGCCTCTGCCAACTGCAGCTAACAAGTGGCAGCTCGTAGACAGGGCAGGCTGTGGTGACCCCGGGCGGGGGCAGCCAATGAGCTCCCGGGCTGCGGTGGCACCACCGGGCAGCCCGCCTGTCTTTGGCTGGCGCAGCAGCGGGAGGGGCCTCAGGCCGCCAGTCAGGGCTGCTGGGCCCTGTCTCCGGGAGGCCGGGGCAGATCTGCCGCTCCATTCACCGGGCGCCTGGTCGGCTGCCACATTTTCAACTTTTCCGACCTCCTGGGGAGGGCGGGCTGTCGGGGCAGTGCGGGGATGGCCCGGAGGACTGCGCAGCCAGAGACGGAAACAGACTCGGAAACAACTCAGGGAGTTTTTCCCAGGCTCTGGATCGGGCTGGAGAGCTCAGAGCTCGGGGCTGGGAGAGGGCACCGGGAATGTCTTGCTCAGGTGCAGAGCAGGCCATGGAGGAATCGGGTGGAGTGACATGGGGAAGCAGAGGTGGCAGTCATGGCCCTGGTGTCCACCCAGGACTGGCGTCAGGGACCCGGGTCATGGCCTGCTCAGGTCCTGCACACCCATAGCCACCAGAGGCCCTTCCCCTTTGCCTGGAGTCAGTCGTGGAACAGCACTTGTGACCTAAGTGGCTGTCAGCTGGGGATAGGGGTGAGGGGGAAATTCAGGCCACCAAGAACTCCTTGTGGCATGGGCTGGACAGTGTCAGTAGCAACAGGTGCTTGTGCACACCCCCCCCCCCAGCTTCCCTGCTCAATGCAGACCCTCCACGGTCAATCACATAGTAAACATATATTTATAGATGTACAATTTCAGAATTCTAATTCAAGAAATACAGCTTCTCGGGGGATCCTTTAGGATCTATGTTCTTATTGCACATGGCTCAGCCCATCTAGGGACATCTACCAAGACCAGACAGTTGGGATGGTGGGGGCAGAGCACCAGGGCCACCGCGGCGGGCACTCTGGCCCACGTCCAGTTCTTATGATCCCTCTGGGCTGGAGTGGCCGCTTCATTGCAGGGTGGGACGTTGTTTAAAAACCAGATTTGACATTTCCTTACCAAGCTTCCTTTCCCAGCAAGAATTCTATTTGTTGGGGGACTTTTAAAAAAAGAGCAAAGAGAAATTCTGGGAGGATAGTTATCACCTCAGGCTGGCAGCTCGGGGAAGAGTAAGGCTTTGGAAGACAGCAGGCTCAATGACACACCCACCGCCTCGGGGAAAAATGGTAATTCCAAAAGGCCCAGTATAAACTGTGGGAATAAATAAAACCTCCCTCCTTGCCCTGGCAGCAACTGTTGTTTTGTGAAAAATCCTCATTGGAAGGTGAGGGTAAGGAAACTATTCTGGTTCCGATGTATCCTTCGTCCAAAGTGCGAGAGGAGGCCCGATGGAGTCACATCCGTGGAGGGTGAAGACAGAGGCGCCCACAGGCACTGACCTTTCTTCAGGGGCTGGGCCGCCGCCCTGAGGTCCTGGGCACCACTGGCTGACTCTCGGAGGAAGAGCCTTCTGGAGTCCTTGATGCACAACTTAGGGAAACCCAGTGGCAATGTTGGAGCTGTGCCCTGTGGCACCTGTAAGGCAAAACCCACTTAGGGACTTGGCGGGGAGGAAGTGGTTAGGTAGGACGTGGCCCCTTCTCCAAGCCCTGCCATTCCGTGGGCAGGAGGCTGGAGGGTTCCTGGGTACCAGGACAGAGAGCCCACCTGAGCTGGCTGAAGGAGAGGGGCAGCCTGAGGTGGGCGGGCCCACTCCAGCAGGTCCTGTGTGTGTTGGGGGCGGGGCTCTGCTGCCACTCAATACTGACCTGGCATCTGCCCCTAAGGGTAGCTTTCTCCCTGCACAGCCTGCTCCTCTCCAGCTCAACCTGACACCTGGAGGCCTTCTCGGATTCAGACCATCATGATTACTGCTGCCTTCGCAAACAGGCTGGGCGCAGGGGGGATGTTAAAAGCACACGACCTGACTTTCCTTTCGCTGTCAGCTACAGCTAATGTCTAGCTTTTGAAGGACCAGGTTGCCTTCCCCAAATACACCTCGTTTTCTACAACATGGAAGAAAGCTAAACAACTTAACCAATCCCTGCATAGTTCAAAAAGTAGACTCTCTCTCTATATATCTTTATATATGCCTATTTACATATAAATAGATATATATATACGTATACACGCATCTGTAAATTACATCCTGTGGAGAGTTCTCTTTCCTCCTCCTTTCTGTGCCTGGCCAACGCCTCTGGCTTCCCCTGAGAGGTGACCGGTGGTGGCTCCCGGGATGGGGAGGAAAGGCAGTTGGGCAACCCCCTCCCCCAACCCTTCCCACAGACATTTGCTGCAAGTTTTACATTCTACTTTCGTTGCCATGGTTTCTGTATCCTAGGAGAGAGCCGATGCGGAGCCTCTGCCAGCCCTGGGAGGGAGGGAAGCAGCCCCGTGGCAGGTTTTCTGTCTGTCCTAAGAGCTTTCTGCATTTACTGGGTGAGAGAGAGGGCAGTTGTGCGGCGTTCGGCCTCCAATTCCATTTTAATTTTTTTTCTTTGTATGTCTTTCCTTAAATATACAGTCCATCACCTTGGCTCAGTGCTTGTCACCAAAAATTCTCCAGGGATTTCATAGTCTGGGGAGGAGAGTGGCAACAGTTAGCGCGGCAGTCACGCGGCACCGGAGCCTCTAGCTCAGCCCCCACGCGCAAGCAGACCTCCTCGCTGCGGTGCTGGCCGCTTGCTCAACCCCCGCCGAGCCCCTCCTGCAGTCTGCTGCACGGGGGCACCGGCAGGCAGCCTCAAAGCAGAGCCTGCAGCTGGATCCAGGCCGACAGGAACAGGCACAGAGAACCTTCACCGGCTCTGCCCACGCTCCTCTGGGCTTGGTCCAAGCTGCCCCCTCTGGCGAATGCTGGGAACAGAGCCCCCTCCCCCCACATGCAGGGCCGAAGGAGGTGGCGAGCCTGCTACCAGCAACTCTCACTTTTCCCCACCCTTCTATGCTGAGTGGCTGCATCTGAGCCTGAACTCATGACCTTCTGTTCCCTTCCTCAGACCACAGGCGAGATGCCTGGGCAGGGCCGGATGCCTGTGGCTTCCAGGCTGCCAGGTGCAGCAGTATCTCAGTGTCTCGGAGTGGGGAGTAGTCAGGGCGCACAGGCCTCTCTTGCCTCCAAGCCTGTCAGCTCCCGCCCACTGTCGGGCTGCCCACTTATCTTGTTCGGTTTCCTCCTGCCTGGAAGGACAGAGGAAGAGGAAGGCTCTGGGCGCCCCCTGCTCCCACATGGTTCTTCCAGGTATAGGGCAGGCAGTGTGGGGGGGACTATCTTAGGTTAGTAATATTTAATATTTGGTGGCCTAGATACCAGGGCACAGACAACAGTCTGCTGTACTTGGGAAAGGGCTGTGGTGACTTGATGGCTGGAGTGGACCAAGGATCCAGGAGTGGCCGTCAGCAGTCGCCTGGGGCTCCTGCTCTGCCTGGCTCTTGGATACTCCACAGCCCCAGAGCCCGGGCGCAGAGTGGAGGAGTGGTAGAGAGTGTCACTAGAGGGCTCAAACAGACCTCGGTTTCCAAGTAGGTCCCAGAGCTGGCCCATCTCTGGAGGGTGGAAGTCAGGCTGGGGACAACAGTCTTTGCCACAACACCAGGTTTCTGCCCTTTCTCCTTCCCTCCCTCCTCTGCCTCATGACCAGGGCCAAAGCTGCCAGAGTTGCAGGGTGGAGGCAGCCCTGGCTCATACTTGGACCTTGGTGGCGTGGCAGGCCCAGGACTATCCATGCAGGGAGGCCTGCACCTCTGACAGTCGGCTACAGCTTGGGGTGCCCATCTTCTGTGCTTTGTGGTACATATCTGTGTCGCCAAAGTAGCGGGCCCGGTACAGCAAGCCTTCCTCTGCAAAGCAATGGGACAAGATTAGGGCATACCCAGTACCTCCTGAAGCCTGCTAGGAAGCCTGCCTGGGCCTGTTGGGGAGGAGGAAGGCTGTTTGGGCCCAGCAGCTCGGGCAGAGCTGGCCTACCACTAGGGAAGATGCTGGGGGAGCCAAGACTATGGTCCCAGTGTAGGAGAGGGATGGCAGAGGACCTTTCTCCAGAGTGTGGGTGAGGCCGGCCAAGGTGAGAACCTGTCATCCTGGTCATACCTCCCCAGGGGCCCACAGATGGATCCAGATGCACAATCAGCGGGCAGAGATCTGCTCCGATCCATCTCTACATACTTACCTCGGGCAGCCAAACAGGCTGATTGCAGTCATTTACGGGAACCTGGAGGAAATCACCAGGTGGCCTCTGGCTCCCAGCCCCAGGGAAACACAGGAGTGGAGCCCAGCGCTTGGCTGGGAGGTGGCTGGCACAGGGCACTGTCAGGTGCCAGGCCCTCAAAGCACTGGGTGAGTAGGGTTTTCTCCTTCCCCTGCTCTCAAGCTTTGTCCCTGGCCACCCCCATAAAACACACACACACACACACACACACACACACACACACACACTCACTCTGCTGCTTTTCCTTCCAGCAGTTGTTTCGGAGGTTGGCGATGTAATCATCTTCCACGTTCCGTTCCACTGTTTTGAGGCTGGAGCCTGTGTACTCCTCAGAGAAGGTGTCTGCCACGTAGTAGACGACGCTCAGGTGGTCAGTGACTCGCCTGTGGACGTGGCCCACTGACCTGGGTGAAATATACGAGGTACAAAGTGGGCATTAGCCCCCAGGCCCAGGGCAGCTGTAGGGATGATGGGGTCCCATGACAGGAGGTGCCATACAGGCCACAGGGGTAGTTGGTTCCCTTCCAGTCTAGGGCAGGAGCTCGCACGCTACCCAAAATGAGGGTCTAAAGAAAAGGCAGTGTCCCTCCTACACAAGTGGCCTAGACCATGGCAAGCCTTTCCTTTCGGCTCTCTGCTTACCACGTCGTTGACCTGGGGCCTTGGGGAGAAGTACCTTTCTGAGGAGAGGCCCTGGCCTTGGGAAGTGAGGGACCCGGGAGGGAGTCTGTGCTCTACCTTCTGTTTCTCCATTTCCCCACTAATCCCCTAAGCCAATCGTTGCTGAAGGCCTGTCTGCCTATCGAGGAGCTCCCAGTCTAGAGTTAAGAGGCTTATGAACAGAATGACAGGAAGGATTCCAAGGAATTGTACCCTTCCAGCTCCAATCACAGGCTCTGCAGGCACCCAGATGGGAGTCAATGCTCCGGGGGAGGGGGACAGCCCCTGCCTTACCCTGCTGCTGCCTCTCATCTTTCCAGCTGCAGGACAAATGGCTGGCATCTCGCCAGAGCGCCTGGCTGCTGCAGGGCCAGTGGACCAACTCTGCCCCCTGCTGGCTGAGAAGGATCCTGCTGCGCTCCCAGGCGGAGGCAGGCTGCTTGGTGGGCACAGAGGGCTTCCACCCATAGCAGCTGAGCACCCACTATGGATCCGATACTGTGCCAGGTGCTGGAAATATTAATAAATGAGGGGAGCCTTAAAGGGTCACATAACTTGCCCAAGTTCACTACTGGCAATCACAACCAAGTATTCATTCAACAAGTATTGTTTGAGTATTTCTAATGAGCCAGACATTTTATATGTATTACTCATTAATTTTCACAAGCAGGTAGATGTTATTATTCCCTTTTTATAGATGAGGAATCCAAGGTTATGTAACTTGTAGGGTCACACAGCTTCTTAGTGGAGAAGCTGGGATTCAAAGCCACCCTTGCTCTGACTCTAGAGCCCCTGTGCTTTCCATGGTCTCACGGACCCCAACCAGAACTGAAAAGCAGAGGCTCTTCATTCGGGGTCAGCAGGTAAGATGGGGTGGAGACGGAGTCGCAAAGCCCCTGAGATCATATGCAAAGCCATGTGCACGTGCACTGTTCCAGGGAAAAAGTCTGTAGCTTTCACTGCATTCTCTTAGTGGATCACGGTCCTAAAAAGCTTAAGAACTTCAGCTTGACAGAGAAAGTATATTTTCTTAGTTCTAAGCCAGCTTTCTGCACTATGATGGAGAACCTGCCAGATCAGGATGGGAAGAAAGGCCCCGGAAGCAACGTGAGATTCCCAAGCCCCTGTCTGCCCGCTGCCCACCCCGCCCAGCTGCAGGTACTCACGGCCTTGGGCTCAGACTGTAGGGGGGACTGGAGACCATCAGCTGGCTGAGAGCTGACACGAGGATCAGGATGAGGATGGGCATCAGCTGCACAAACACCCCTAGCCCGCCCTGGAGGGAAGAGCCAACGGTCACCTAGCCGGATCTGGATGGGGTGTGGCATTCGCCACAAGTGCCACCAGCTCCGCAGTACAATGGAGCCTGGGTGGCTATGACACTATGCTCTGCCATCCCCTCCCACACGCCCCCCAAACACAGATGCTTCTCCACTGCCAGCTTCCCCAGACAAAAACAAGGCAGCAGGTGGCACTAAATGCAGGGGGGGGGCTAGGTACCTGCGTTTACTTATGGAAGAAAACCAAAAAATCAGCAAAAGAGGCTGCTTCCAGGAGGTGGCAGCCAGAGCTGGAAGGAGGCTTGCACTAAACACATCATTTTTTGAATTTGAACCATACAAATATTATCACCAATTTAAAAATTACCAATTAAAAATACATTTATTCACTGTGTGATAATTTGTGATTTTAAAAACTCTTCTGTATGTTAAATACAAAATAAAAGTTAAAAAAAAATGAATAAACATTGTTGGAGCAAACATAAACCCCCCTCTGCCTGCCAGAATTTAATAAAATGCTTCTGCAGTCATCCACAATATTTTAATTTTAGCCAGCTGGCTGTTCTTTGATCTGTGGCATATACAATGTGTGGCATATACAACTGAAGCACTGTCTATAGCTTTTGTACGCACTTTTTAAAAAGTGCCAAAAAGCAAGAAGAATCGGCACCCATGTTGTTACCCTTTACAAATTCTCTCATGAAGTTTAATTTTCTGTTGCTTGGAAAAGGTCTCTTTGGCTTTAGGAATGAATGGCCTGCCCAGAAGCCATTCACACTTGAACCCGTCTGCAGGTGGAGAAGCTTCCGCATGACATTCCTTCCCAACAGAGGCCAGCAAACCCCCGACTCCTGCAGGCAACGTGGAGTGTGGCTCCCTCTGGTGTCACTCAGCAGAATGGCAAGGGGGAGGCCAAGATGGCTCCTTGGCCGAGCTCTGAGAACATTGCCGGTCCCAGAATGAACAGCGTGGGATGTAACTCCCTCCTCCAGGCCCCGCACCCAGGGGTGGGCTCAGTGCCCTCCCCCTGCTCTTCCTCACTCACGTCACCCTGGTTCTCCCTGCGGTCCTGCCTTTGCTGGTAGGTATAGCGCATGCGGCCGTTGCTGTAGACATGGACATTACCTGGGGGTCAGAGGGAGTGAGTCAGGAGCGCGCGCTGCTGGGAAAGGGAGAGGCTGCCAGGCAGCCCCCACCATCACCCCAGGGAGACCTGGCTGTGGGGAGGGCGGGGGACTTACTGGAAGGGAAGCCACCGCCAAAGAACATGTTGAAGAGGTCTTCAGGGGAGATGTCGGCCTCAAAGCCACGGTGGAAGTCCCCATGCCCATGGCCGTGCCGGGCTGCCTGGCTCTTGTCGTCACCGAATTGGTCATACTGCTTCCTTTTCTCTGGGTTGCTAAGTACCGCGTATGCTGTGCCAATGGCTGCAAAGGAGGCAGAAGGGTCGAGCCTGAGGATGCGGGGTGTGGGCCAAGTGCTCACATTTTTCAGGTACTGAAGTGGTGGCTTTAGGAAGCGGGGGTCCTCGGGGCTGGCGGAAGCTTGGCTGCCCGGCCAGCGTGGGGAGGAGGGTGCGCAGGAAGAGCCCTAGTGAATCTGGGCAGCCTGGGCTGGGAGGAGGGTTCGCACTCGGACCCCTCCCTCTACTCGTCCAACTAGTCATGACGGTGTTGAGCTTTTTCTACGTGCCAGGCTCTTCCAGGCAGTATCTCGTTTACTCATAGCAGCAACCCTAGCTCCATTTACCAATGAGACAACGGAGGCTCCCAGAGGGTAAGTGACTTGCCTACGCTTATGTAGCTCTGACGTTACAGAGCCAGGACTCACGCCCAGCTGGGTCTTGCTTCAAGTTTTCTCTCTGACTTTGAGAAAACCCCCAAAACCCCCTTTCCTCATTCCTCTCTCTTGAGGTGGCCGATGGCATTGGGTGTCCCTCCTGGAGGTTATATAATCTTGAAGGCATAGTATGACACAGAAGCCAAATGAACACACGGTGTCCTCACTGTAAACTGGAAAACAGCAGGCACTGCAGGGAAAGGCCAGTCCCAGGGTTCTGGTCCAGACTCCACCACTGCTGGTGATGTGGCTGGGGTGTGTCCTCCCCTCCCTGGGGTCCAGGCCCCAGCTGCTGTTTCCTACCTGGGCCTGAGGCCTCCCCACCAGAGCTCCCCTGGGCAGGAAGCTTGTGCTCCAAAGGACCCCAGATCCAGGCCTCCTCAGTCTCTGGCTCCTTCTCCTTAAGCTGCCCACTCTCCGAGCAGAGGGTAAAAGCTGCATCTGCTGCACAGCCTGCAAGCCCTGGGCGCAAGGAGGGAAGAGTCCCCTCCTCCTCCTCCTCTGACAAAGCCCCAAACTGGCATCTCAGTACTGGTCGGGGCAGGTTGCAGGCAGAAGTCAGGGCTGGAGAAACATGAACCACGGCTCCCTGGCCTCCCTGCTCCTTCTAGGGCAGGCCCCTGGGAGACCACACCAGGGATGGGGTCTGCGCTGCCACAGGCTCTCCCCCTGGCTATGGGCACGGCCCCAGTGCTGCAGGGCCTGGCCAGGTCAAGTTACCGCGCCATCTCCCAAGGAGGTGGACAGAGTAGGAACGAGAGGAGAGATGTCTGGGGATGAGAGGTGCGGTACCCGGCAACACGGTGCTGGCACAAGGTGAGTATGCGTGTATGCCTGATAGGTTCAGTGACAGTATAAATGAATGAAGGGCACCTTATGATTTCAGCCAGAAAGGAAGTGCCCATCCCAGAACCAAAGGGCCCGGAGAGCAGACAGACTGCCGTGTCCCCCGCTGCAGGTACATGTATGGGGGGGGGACACGGCCACAGGTGCTGGTACTGAGGAGGCCACCAGGCCAGAGGCCCCTGACCTGAGGACACCCCGCTCCTCAGCAGGGAAACTGCTACCCTGACGGGAAGCTACAAGACGCCAAGATGGGGAAGTGAACGCAAGTGAGTCACTCTATCACCGTGTGACCTTGGGGAAGCCACTAGAACTTTCTCGCCTTAGCACCCCCACTGCAACCCCAGGGAACGAGGAGGAAGGGGAGGCAGGAGTGGTGCTGTCTGAGCTCTGACAGGCTCTCCATGGCAAGGGGTGGCCACTAGGACCTTCTTCCCAGGAAGCAGTCTCCGAGACTGTGGCACTTGCGCCCAAGAACACTTCCTTCTGCCCCTCACTTCCTGGGAAAGCTGACTTGACCCCTTATTCCCTCCCAAGGACAGGAGATAAAAATACCAAAATGCCAGGAAACCAGGCCGGCTTACCTTTGAAAGCTTCAGTGGCGCCAGGAGCATGGTTCTTGTCCGGGTGGAATTTGAGGGCCAGTTTGCGGTAGGCCTTCTTCAGGTCCTCATCGGAGGCCCCTCTGCTCACCCCCAGGATCTCGTAATAATCTTTACATTGCTTGACCCTGAAGAAGGAGAAGAGTGTGGCGGTGTGGTGGCCACGAGCAGGCAGTGTGGGGCGCACAGCTCTGAGCAGGCTGCAGGGGGACTAGCAGGATGAGGTGGAAAACTCCTCCGGGTCAGCTATGCGACCTCTGGGACAGGGGAGCCACGGTGAGCTCCAGCTGTGATGGGCAGCTGGGCAGGGCCCACTGGAAACACCAAGGATACATCAGGATTTAAGAGGGGGCAGCTGCTGCTTTTGGCCAGGCCAGTGTCCATCTCCCTTCTGCTAACAGTTCCCTCACTGGAGGCAGCCTCACAAGGACTGCCAGGCCGGTGCGCTGGCTCACGCCTGCAATCCCAGCTCTCTGGGAAGCCGAAGCAGGAGGATCACTTGAGCTGGGGAGTTGGAGACCAGCCTGGGCAACATATCGAGACCCCATCTCTACAAAAAATTAAAAAATTAGCTGGGCGTGGTGGTGCATGCCTGTAGTCCCAGCTACTCGGGAGCTAAGGCAGGAGGATTGCTTGAGCCCAGGAGTTCCAGATTACAGTGAGCTATGATTGCATCACTGCACTCTAGCCTGGGCGACAGAGTGAGACCTTGTCTCTTCAAAAAAGAAAACCCAAACTGTCAATATCTATCATGCAAGGGCAGATGGGTCCCAAGCTCAGCCAACTGTACTTTCCCCTGGTGGTCTCAGTCTTGAGTGGGTAACATAAAGGCCAGAAATGGCAGGTGTCTGTTCCCCTCAACCACAAGCCCCTGAAGAGACCCTGGTTCTCTTCCATCAATTCTCATTCTCTGGGTCCCTGGTAACCCCCTGGTTCTTGGCCTTTTCTAGGCCTTTCCAACCTCTCATAAATCCGTTTCTATTGCCTACAACTGACAGGCTTGTCTGGTCAAAGCCCTGCCTGGCCAGAGAAGTGCAAATCTGGCCTATGCTTTATGGCAAACTACAGCCATGCTCAGTCACTCGGAGGCCGACTCTCAGTCCTGAAGCTTGCCCAGAGATGTGCGCGTGACCTTGGGGGGATTCCTGAGGCCAGTGAGGGTGGGATGCCCTGGGAGAAATGAGAGATGGGAATGTCTCGTCCTGAGAAGGCTTGGCAGTGAGCTGCTCTGTGCAGGGCCTGCCCACAGCCTCAGAGAGATAATTCTGCCCTCTGTCTCCACTCTGCCCCACACAGCCTCTGGTCTGAAAGGGTCTTTGTTGAGGGCGGGGTGTGGGTTGGGGGAGAATCTGGAGGCGGAGACCAGTGTCCATCTCCGTCTGATAAACAGAGATGCATAGAGAGGCCTGCAGCCCGCCTGGCCGGTGGCAGAGGAAGCCAGCAGAGTCAGCGTTTCCAGCCCCTGCTGTGGGTTGTCTTGGCCAAAGGGGTGGCGGAGCCCTGGTTCCCACGCTGTATTCCCAGGCCTTGTGGGAAATAATAAGGTCCTGGGGGACATCTTCTATCTCCCAAGACCCTCCTCCCAGGGCCCCATCCAGAGCACGGACAGATGTGCCATAGAGGACACACTGCAGGAAGCCTTCTCCAGACTTCCCTGACATCCCGGGCTCCGGCCCCTGCCCGCCCGGCCCAGCCTTCTACCTTTTCACAGCGGCCACTTGTTCTGCAGTGTAGCCTTTGGTGCTCTCTCCTCCTCCAGCTTCACCGTTGGCCGAGGGGGCATCGGTCCCACCTGCCTTCCTATGGGTGGCATGGCTTGCGTCTGTGGGTCGGGGTTGGTCACCGGCAGTCTGTGGTTTCTGGTTGAGGGACTCGATCAGGGCTGTGCAAGGCAAGGAAACTGTTCAAGGCTCCTGCTCCAGCAAGGCTGCGAGCCTCGGCCAGGGGGCCTCTGCGTCCCTCCAGCGTCCCCGCCTAGCAAGTCACTCGCTCCTTCCCTGACGTGGGCCCGTGGGCACTAGTGCGATAGTCACCTGCTCTCTTGGGAGCCACAGTCCTCAGTACGAGGCAGGGTATAGGTCATTTTTTTAAAAAATACAAACAATGTCAATTTTATTAATAAAAATTAACAATAAATCCACATAATTCACAGACAACTCTGTAGTAATTCCCTTATTTTTCAGATAGTACATTTATATATACATCTCTTTTCTTAATAAATTTTGGCAGAATTTTGATACTCTAATAGTCTTTTCAAAAAGCACACTGGGTTTTATTAATAAGCCCTATAGTATTTGATTTAGAGTTCATTAAATACTACTTTGTTATTTCTTTCAATGTATTTGTTTAGTTTTATCAAGCTCCTTTTCCTTCATGAATCCATTTTTTTCCCTACTGAACTTATTCAAATTTATATAACTTCTCTCTCTGCATTGTACCACACTCTGAATACCCCAAATATTCAGTCCATTGCTCTATCCCCTGTTGTTTTTTATTTTTATCATTGGTTTTAAAAATGTTTTAGAACTGTCAGGCATGGTGACTCACACCTATAATCCCAGCACCTTAGGAGGCTGAGGTAGGAGGATCACTTGAGCCCAGGAGTTGGAGGCTGCACTGAGTTATGATGGCGCCACTGCACTCCAGCTTGGGTGACAGAGCGAGACCCTGTCTCTTAAAAAAAAAAAAAAGTTTAAATATTAAATCGTTATTAGTATAAAACTAATAATACATTGATAGTAAGGTAATATTAATTTTAATACTTTGCTTCCTAGTTAAAAAATTTGGGGCTGTTTTAACATAATTGATATTTCCTTTTAGTTCAGGATAAGATAGAGTTTTTTTATTGTGTTAAAAAACTAATAAAATTTACCACGTTAACCATTTTTTTTTTTTTTTTTTTTTTGAGACAGAGTCTCACTCTCTTGCCTGGGGTGAGTGCCGTGGCGTCAGCCTAGCTCACAGCAACCTCAAACTCCTGGGCTCGAGCAATCCTACTGTCTCAGCCTCCCGAGTAGCTGGGACTACAGGCATGTGCCACCATGCCCGGCCAATTTTTTTCTCTATATATTTTTAGCTGTCCAATTAATTTTCTTTCTATTTTTGGTAGAGACGGGGTCTCGCTCTTGCTCAGGCTGGTCTCGAACTCCTGAGCTCAGAACGATCCGCCCACCTCGGCCTCCCAGAGTGCTAGGATTACAGGCGTGAGCCACCGCGCCCGGCCTACGTTAACCATTTTTAAGCATACAATAGTGTTATACAGGGTATATAGGTTATTTTTAAATTCAGCAAAAAAACAATTAACCCTTCAGATTTTTAAAATCCCAAAGTAGTGAGTTTAACAGACTCAACATGCTGACAGCTGAGACGGGCAAAGTACTCTGTGATGGGGACCCCACTTAGCAGGACCCCCTGATTCAGATGAGATTGGTCCGAGAGGTTTCCTGGAGGCCTTTGCTTAGCTGTGAAGAGGAACAGGGGAAATGAGTTTGCCCAAGACGGCCAGGGATGGCGTGAGAGTCAGGAAAGTATCTGCTATTCTTGCTACTTGCTATTTTTTACATTTTTTCAAATGGCTGGCCATGTCAAATGTTTTACGGGGCATTAGCTGTCACCCTCAGACAGGGTCACAGCTATTCAAATGCAAGGCATTGGTTCCCGCTGACTCAATGATGAAGGGTCCACATTTCTGGCAGAAGACCCCGGTGCCCACTTATTCCAGGCATAAAACTATTTCTCAGAAACCCCAGTCATGCCTGGGCCACGGTGCCCTGGGTAGTAAAATCCCGAAGCCTTTGCAGACTCCTGGGAAAACAGGCATCTGGACTCCTGCAGAGACCTAGGACACCTCTGTGCTAAGGAAGGACGGCAGCACAGCCTGAACTGGCCCCAGGTCCCTTCAAACAAGCCAGGTGCCTGCTGGCCTCAAGGCACTGTGCCAGGTGCCAGACACCCCTTTACTGCAACACAGCTCAGTCTCGCCCAAGGGCCATGGGGCAGGGCTTGCTGGGAACAGAGCACTGGGGCTCCAGGGGATCGCCGTGCCCTGGGCCACTGCTGCTTCACTGCAGAAAACTTGCATGACCTCGCTGAGTCTGCAATCTAAACACTGTAGCTGGCAGCTGAGCTTGCCTCACATGAGGGAGAAGGGTCTTCTGTAGCAAACCCTGAGAGGGGGCTCGGAGAGGAGCAATAGTAATGATCGTTTCTAATACTGAGTGCTCGCTATGTGTCAGGCAGGCACCAGCACACATGAGCTCAGTTATCAGCACAACAGCCTTAGAAGGTAGGTCCGGTTACCCATCCCCGTTACAGGAAGAAGCTGCCATGGCAGACTGCTGCCCACGGCTGCACAGCTGGTTAAGCGGCAGAGCCGTGTTTGATCCCCAGGATGTCCAGCTCTAGGGTCCACGCTCTTAACTATGCTGTTATCCTGGACCACACATGGTGTGATGGTGTTAGGGGGTGGGGTCCTGCCAGCAAAGTCACTCCAAGTATAGAAGAGACAGACGTTCAATTTAGAAAGACCCATATTCAAATCTCAGCTCTGCTGCTCCCTAGCAGTGTGACCCTGGCTGCTCTATGAAATCTCTCACAATGGCGGTATGAGGATGAAATGAGATAATGTGTGTGAGCACCTGGCGCAGAGACCGCCACAGAGCAAAAGCTCAGAATGAGGCTGTGTGCAGTGGCTCACGCCTGTAATCCTAGCACTTTGGGAGGCTGAGGTGGGAGAATCGCTTGAGCCCAGGAGTTCCAGACCGTGATGAGTGAGCTGTGATTGGGACACTCACTGCACTTCAACCTGGGCAACAGAGTGAGACCATCTCTCAAAAAAAAAAAAAAAAAAATGAGTAGCTGCTAATATCACGACCTAGGCTGATGAGCTGGTGGCCACAGGAGCATGCTGGCCAGGGAGGTGAGGGAACCCATGGCAGTGGGGGGGCTGGGGAGAGGGAGGGCTGGGTGGTGGGGGTGCTCTTTGGCTCAGGAAGGTCAAAGTCTCGGCGCTCAATAGGCTCTGGGCCCAGTTGTAACCATGAGGTTTCAGGCCATTCCAGACACAGGCCCATGCCAGGGACCCAGGGAATGGCAAGGAAGAATCAAGAGATGCTGGTTAAGAGGGGACAGAGGGAAGAGCTGGTTTGCTGGTTGCCTAGGGCTTTTAAGGAAGTTGTTTATTTTGGTTTCTCTGGAAGCTCCAGTGGTCCAAGCTGAGCCTGACATGTCCTAAGGGCAAAATAACCAGTTATTCAACTGCCATAGATAAGCAGGAGCACCAGCCAGGAGATGGGATGGGCTCTCCCAGTACTTCTCAGGGAAGCTTGTGGAAGCTTTTCAAGGCAAGTACATGGAGTCAGCCACTCTGACTTCCCCACACCGCAGAAAGCAAGCCCAAAGGGGAAGGGATGTGCTCCGGGCCACACAGCAGGCTCCTGCTTCAGCTGGATATTAGATTTCTGGTTGCCGGCAGGTAGTTCTCTCCTGCAGCCTGGACAGCCCCTCTGCCAGGCCTATGGGATGTGACTGCCTCATCCTAACTCACTGTTACATCCCTCATGGCACAGTGGCGGACAAGCAATGTCACAAAAGGAGACAAAACAGCTTAATGTCACCCTGACTCTGCCCCTTCCCAGTAAAGCCGGCAGACCTGTGAAAGGAAGGGGAATGGTGGAAGAGAACAGCTGGGGTGGAGACGTGGCAGGTGAGGCAGAGGTCAGAGGGGTTCTATGGTCAGAGCCACCCAGGTCAGAGCCCCTCCCCAAACCCAGACTGGAGAGTCAGGCTCCCTGACTGGTTCAAACCTGGCTCTGCCACTTGCTAGCGGGGTCATCTGGGACGAGGTAACTTAGCTTCTCCATGCAAAATTGTAACTCCACTGTAAGAGTTTAAAGAGTAAATAAGTGAATGCATGTAAAGAACTTAGCATGGCACCTAGCAAGTACTAAGTGTTATCTGTGACTGTTACTTCTGTTATTAGGTAAGTAGCTGAGTCTCCAGGCTCTATGTACCCACAGTGCACAAAGTGAGTCCAGGAACAGAGGCCGGAGTGGGGAAAGAACCTGAGTGGGTTTGGAGACGGACAGTCCTGGAGCCTTTGCTAATTAGCCATGTGGTCCTGTCAGGTTATCTAATTCTCAGTGAAGACACGATCCCTGCTCTCACAGCCGTGCTCTGAGGGCTCATTCAGTGAAGGAGTCTCCCTGAACCTGTTCTGGTTCAGGGGGCTGCCTGATTTGAGGAGAAAAGAAAAAAAGATTCAGTGAAATACAGTGAATGGAGGGGCTGAGTGCACAGTGGGGCCCATGAGGGTTGCCTGACTTGAGCGAACGGCCCCATCCCAGACCTCACCAGTACTGGAACATCCCTCATTCCTGGGCCCTGAATGCCAAAATCCCTCGGCAGCTAATCCTCCCTTCTCTTGCGGGCTGGCCTTCCCAGCTTGCCTTCCTGACTCAGCCTGGACCCCAGAGCCAGCCGTTTCACAGAACTTCAGCAGCCTGAGCAACAAGAACCCGTAGAGACTCTCTTTGTAAGCCAGGGAAACAGGGGCCTGTAGACATTCTCATGAGCTCCCTGGAAAACCTGTTACCTTCCACCATTATTGCAAAGCCTCAGCCAAAGCCAGTGGCTACCAGGCTGCCAGGTGCTGGACAGAAACTCCCAGAAAGGGACTGACTGGTGTTCTACCACCCCTACTCTGTGACCTCCCAGCTTAGGGCCCAGCTAGTTTACCTGTCCAGCCCTCAGTGCTCCCTGTCCCACCTCCTGCAGCAGGAGTTTCAAGTCCTCTCACGTACTTTTTGCTGGGAAGGCCAACAGTGTGAGGTCCCTCGACCCTTCAAGGTTGCTCTGAGCCTCTCTCCCTCCGACCCTCCCTCCATCTGTCCTTCTGCTTCTTCAAGACCATCCTCCACCCACGCTGTTCATCCTTCCCCTTTCATCCCTCAACTTGTCCTTTTCCCACGTGGCCCCTGCAGCATCGGACAGCACCTGCTGACACCTCTCCATGCCTACCTGGCCGCTGCCCTCTCCTGGGACTGCCTCTTCCTGTTGTTCCATCTCTCTCTGCGCCTCTGCCTTTGCCCTTTGGCTCAGGGCAGGTGTGGCCCACGGTTGTGCCTCCAGCAACCACATGTTTCACCCTCTCCCACAGTGGCCTTGGCCACATACAACTCCCACGAGCTCCATCAAACTGATGACACCAGACTTTCCCTCGGAACCTGGAGCTCTCTCCTCAGCTCCAAGTTGTGGCTCCTTGTGAATGTCCCATTGGCATCTCCCACTCTGCCCATCTTGTCCCACCCCAGTTCCTCAGCCTGGTTTCTTCCCGGTCACACAGGCTTCGATTCCGATTCCTCAGCACCCTGCTCTCACACAAGGTTTGGTGCCTCCTCTCCAATGGCCTATCCTTATGGCCTCATCTCAGGCCCTCATAACTTCTAACCTACTCAAGGCAGTTGTCTCCCAACTGGTTTCCTGTCTTGAGTCTCTCTTCCCTCTCACTGACCCTTCATGCTGTGCTCTTTCAAGAACAGTACCCGTACGTTATTCCTGCTATCAAAACTTCAATGGTCTCCTCACTAACTACAGAACAAAGTGAAAATATTGTGGCCTGGCAGAGAAGGATTTCTATAATCTGGCCCCATCGTACTTTCCAATCTTAATCCTCTCTGTATACAAATAACCGCCTCCACTGCCTCTAAATCTTGCTACACTCAATCCCCTCACCCAAACCTTTCACAACTTCCGGCCTCCATGTCTTTTCCCAGTATGCCTTTCCCCAAGCCTCACACTGCTCCAAAGCCCAGTTCAAATGCTACTTCCTGTCTTACGTCTTACTCCCCAAAGCCTTCCCTCGCCTGAGATAACATTATTTTTACACCCTTGCTACAGCACTCACTATACTGCTTTTATATATATATATATATATATATATATATATATATATATATATATATATATATATTTATTTATTTATTTTAAGAGACTGTTGCCCAGGCTGAACTTGAACTTCTTGAACTCCTGCCTCAGCCTCCCAGGTAGCTGGGACTACAGGTACAAGCCACTGCACCCATCTAACACTACTTATAATTTAATGTTCAGGAAATTATCCTCCACTCTCATAGGCTGTGAACCCATGGAGGATGGGGACTGGGTTTCACGCCCATCCTCAAGTCCTCAATCTAACGCTGGGCTTAATTTTGTCCAATCACTGTTATCTTCTGCCTTTTAATATTTCTTTACATAAGTTTGTCTCCTTCGCTATATTGTAAGCTCTTTGAGGTGAGGGTTCACATTTTAGCAATCCTGCTATACCACTTAGTATCAGAGGACTTTCAAACAAAATAAAACAAAAAATATCTTCGACAAAAGTTTGTTGCATTGAATGAGCATCTGAAATTAGTGCAAATCCAAGGCAGCCAGTGTAGACAACTACCTAGTATTTTTTAACCAGGATATTTCCCTGTCCCCAGCCTAAACTAACCCCAGGTCCTTGTCAGCTCAGTGCAGGGCTGCAGATGGCACAAGGTATAGATAGATGCATGAGGCATACACGGGCTTCCAGAACAGCACGAATATGACAAATACGCAGCAGGTGACTCTTCTGCTGGAGCATATTCCAGTGCCTGAGCCCCAGGGAGGACACCCATCCACGCTCCTGAACTGGCACAGGAGCTGTTCCTGCTGATGGGAACATCCCACAGGCCCTGTTGTTCCCATCCTTTCTTGGCTGGCTGTTCCTGAGCCCCCAGCAACATCAGAGTCAGACAGAATTTTGAAAGCTGGAGGGCCCACACCCCATCATGCTCCCCACTTATACAGAATGTGACTTATTTTACAGGGAAGCTCCTTGAACAGGTTACCTCAGGAGTCCTGGCAAATATAGACTGAAACCCTCTCCAAGAGCAGGCAAACAGGCCAAAGATCAACCTGCAAAGTCAGGAGGGAGGAAAGTTCAGGCATTCCAGGCTACCTCTTCCACCAGTGTTCTCCTTTCTCAATTTCATGTGGGTAGGAAGGTTAGGAGGCTGGCTGCCACTGTTTAATTTCGTTTCTTTCCTTTAATAAACATTTACAGAGTTACAGGACTTTCCGTCTTCTAGCTGTGTAGTCCTGGGCAAGTCCCTTACCTCTGAGATGTTTCCTCATCTATAAAACAAAGATAATAATCTTTGCTCTGCCTCTAACAGGTCAGGCTCAAGTGAGACTGTGCAGGTGAATGAGCTTTTCTAAACCGAAAAGGCCTATGGGTATTCCTGTTATTCACATTATGTGCACCAAGCCTCTAATCTTCCAGATAAGAAAACCCAAGCTCAGAAAGGTCACATGGTAGCAGTCAGGCCAAGACCCCCGTCTTCTGATTGCCTGTTACATGCCGGGCACTCAAATCTTGTGTCCTTCTCCCCTCCAGCTTGCATTAAGAGAGTACTTCTCTGAAAACTTAGGTTAAAGAAAAAAAAAAAAAAGGCTTCCCGGGTAAAGCGGGGTGATAATTAGTAAAGAGAACCTCACTATTCCCTCCCTGGTTTGGGAGCCTCCGGTGCAGGGCCGCTCAGCGGCTTGGTGCTTATCAGCCTTAGCAGTCCCTGTGACCAGCCACTGATGGGCTCCTGGGGCTTAGGTGGTTTGAGGGTGGCTGACACCGGCATCTCCAACAAGACCATCCGTTCTGAATCTCATCAGCGGGTGAAAAGGCTGTAGCACGGGGCGAGGAGCCGTCTCAGGACAGACCGTGCAAGGTGGTGGAGCGGAGTGGGTAAAAAGGCAAGCTCTCATTTTGGGAGGGCGGTCCTTGACCCCCGTCTGGAGACGTGGGAGGGAGCAGAGATACGGGGGGTGGGGAGGAGGACTTTCCAGGGCGCACTGAGGTCGGAAGTCTTTCCCACTCCAAGACCCATTCTGTCCCGCAGAGGAGTTATGTTTATTTTCCTGAACTATAATATTTCCCAGGCCGGTAACTGGCCCTGGGCCACCGAACGGCCCCTTGGGAAAAGTAGTTCAATTTTGCTTCCAGGTAAGTTCCCTTCGCCTCGTCTGCCAGCTCATCTCATTCTCGGAAACGTCAAATCCCAGAGGGTTCCACAAGCACCCCGAAGTTTGAAGTCCCGGCCTCCGCAGTCTTAAGGTGTCCAGCATCCCGCACAGGCGTGGGAGGGAAAGACTACACCTCCCAGCAGCCACCGCGCATCTCAGTGCGCAGGCGTAGCCGCGCCTCGCCACCCCTCCCCCTCCTCCAACTGCTCCCATCGGTCCGTTCCCGTATTCCCCCCACCAGTCCTAATATCCCCGTCTCTCCGGCACCTCACACTCACCGCGAACTCGCGGTGTCGGGTACAGCCGCTGTGCCTTCTCCAGGAAGCGGAGCGCCCGGTCGGGCTGGTTGCTCTGGATGGCCTTGAGGGCGATGCTAATACAGCGCTCGGCTTCATCCTTGTTGGATTCCATGGCGGAACCAGAGCGCGGAACCAGGGAGGGGGAGGCCGGGCGAGCGAAGGGCTGCGCCGCCGGCGCGTCGCGGGGCAGGCCGGCGCAGAATGATGACACAAACCCTCCGCCCCTCTTTTCCGAGAGGAGCGAGATTCGAGCGAGGGCGGAAGCGCTACCGTATGTCATCTAAGAGTCGAACGTCTGGCTTAGGTGTCAATAATGGGGCATGCCAATATTTGCCTCGTGTTCTGGAAGTCTTAAGTGTTGAGTATACTTATACGTTCTTGCTAGTAACTCTATACGTTTGAGATGGAGGTCATTTATTCTTTGAATACATATCAGATACCTCCTATTTGGCACAGGTATGTGATGGGGATACAGTGGTGAACATAACAAAGCCTCTGCTCTCATGGAGCTTACATTCTAGTGTGTGAGGGTCGGGGAGACATTCAGTAAACAGATACATTCAGGTAGTGATAAACGCTATGAAGGAAAATAATGAAAAATATAGGGATTAGAGAGTGGGAGCCGCTATTTTAAATAGCTTGATAAAAGAAACTCTCAGAAGCTATTTTTAAAAAATTTCAATAGATTTAGGGGGTACAAGTGTTTTTTGTTACACAGATGAATTGCGTAATGCTGAGGTCAGGACTTTCAATGTACCCGTCACCAGAATAGTGTACATGGTACTTTATAGGTAGATTTTTACCCTCCCGACCCTCCCAGCCACTCCCTTCTTAATTTTCAATGTCTGTTACACTGCTTTATGAGCATATATATCCTTCCTTTAGCTCCCACTTATAAGTGAGAACCCGTGGCATTTTTTTTTTTTTTTACATTCCTGAGACACTTCACTTAGGATAATGGTCTCCAGTTCCATCCAAATTGCTGCAAAAGACATTATTTTATTCCTTTTTATGGCTGAATAGTACTCTATGATGTACACATACACCACATTTTCTTTATCCACTCTTCAGTTGATGGCCACTTAGGGTTGATTCCATATCCTCGCATTGCGAATTGTGCTGCAATAAATATTTGGGTGCAGGTGTCTTTTTTATAAAATTATTTCTTTTCCTTTGGGTAGATACCCAGTAGCGAGATTGCTGGATCAAATGGTGTCCGGGGCCATGAGTCCCGAAGGGAACTCACTCAAGATGGCCATTTAGGCCCATGCTAAGCCTGTAAGTTTCTATTTCCTGCAAGCCTGTAAGTTTCTATTTCTCCAATATGACGTGTGATGTGGAAACTCCCACCTTGGAAAGTACCGCCCCTCTACTTCCTCTCTCTGCCTTATTTAAGCCTCTGCCCTGCTGCCAATAAACGAGACTTGATCAGACCTTTTGACTTGTCTCCATTTTTTGTGTCTCCTGCCTCTCCCAATTCCCACTCCCTCTTCCAGGGTCCACGTTGACTACCCCACGGGTCGGGACAAGTGGCGCCCAGCGTGGGGCGCTGGACACGGGGGATGCAGTGAGGAAGAAGACGCGAGGTTGCCGGCGCTTGTGAAACGGAAGTAAATTCCTTCGGCCGCTGCGGGTCGGGACAAAATGGTAGGTCTACTTTTAGTTTTTTAAGAAATTTTTGTACTGTTTTCCATAGAGGTTGTACTAGTTTACATTGCCACCAATGGTGCATAAGCATTCCCTTTTCACCACATGTGTGCCAACATCTATTTTTTTTTGACCTTTTAATGCCATTCTGACAGGATAAGGTGGTATCTCATTGCGGTTTGGAAGCTGTCATTTTAACAGGTACTTGAATTCAGGAGACATAGGTATATAGATGTGGCTATCTGAAGGAAGGTGGTCAGGCAGCAGGAACAGCAAACGCAAAGGCTCTGAAATGGGAATTTCATGGTGAATTACAGGAACAAGAAGGAGACTATTCCTTCAGAGTAGAGGAGGGGAAAAAAATAAAAGAGGGAGAATACACTATAGGGAGCATAAAGGATTCCACTACTGAATGGAATCCATTTCTATCAGGATTCAGTTCTTTCAGGGATACCACTCTAGAGAAAGAAGTCTTGTGAAGGTTACCAATGACCTCCGCATCACCAAATCCATTGTCATTTCTCAGTCCTTATATTACTGGATTTGGCAAGAGGCTACTACAATACTCCAGATGAGAGTTAGGTAGCAACTACTATAATACAGATGAGAATTTATGGTAAGAATAATAGTAAATAAGTGTGATGATGGAGGTGCTGAGAAGTAGTCAAATTGTGGATATATTTTATTTGTTTGTTTTGAGACAGAGTCTTGTGCTGTCACCTGGGCTATAGTGCTGTGGTGTCAGCCTAGCTCACAGCAACTTCAACTTCCTGGGCTCAAGCAATACTCCTGCCTCAGCCTCCTGAGTAGCTGGGACTACAGGCACATGCCACCATGCCTGGCTAATTTTTTCTATTTTTTTTTTTTTTTAGTTGCCTGGCTAATTTTTTCTATTTTTAGTAGAGATGGGGTCTTGCTCTTGCTCAGGCTGGTCTCAAACTCCTGACCTCAAACAATCCTACCACTGTGGCCTCCCAGAGTGCTAGGATTACAGGCATGAGCACTACGCCTGGCCCCTGGATATATTTTGAAGACACAGAATGATTTTGCTGATGCAATGGATGTGCGATGTGAGAGAAATAGAGGATTCAAGGATAATTCCAATGTTTTTGGCCTGAGTAACTGGAAGAACAGAATTTCCATTTACTAAAACTGGGGAAATGAGGAAGACTTTGAAACAAGCAACTCGGTGGGGGAATATTGCGTTTGATTTAGGGCATGTTAAGTTTGTGGTGCCTTTTAGAATCAAGTGGAGATATAGAGAAAGATATTGTACATATGTAGGGTTTAGGGAAGAAGCTGGAGCTGGACATATGATTTTTGGCCTGGTGCAATCCCAGTTGGGATTACAACCCTTTATATCTGGGTTCTCTGTTGTGACCCACTGGTCTATGTGTCTGTACTTATGCCAGTACCATGCCATTTTGGTTACTATATAGCTTTGTAGTATAGCTGGAAGTCTGGTCAAGTGATGCCTCCTAGTTTGTTCTTTTCGTTTAAGGCTGCCTTGTCTATTTGGGCTCTTTTCTGGTTCCCAACGAAGCATAGAATTATTTTTTTCTAGATCTATGTAAAATGACATTGGTATTTTAATGGGGATTGCATTGAATCTGTAAATCACTTTGGGTGGTATAGACATTTTAACAATGTTGATTCTGCTGATCCATGAGCATGATATGTTTTTCCATTTGTTTATATCCTTTGCAATTTCCTTCCTCAGTGTTTTGTAATTCTCCCTGTAAAAGTCTTTCACCTCCTTAGTTAAATATATTCCTAGGTATTTTATTTTCTGTGTTGCTATTGTGAAAGGTATTGAGTCTTGGATTTGATTCTCAGCTTGACTGTTGTTGGCATATAGGAGTGCTATTGATTTGTGCATATTGATTTTGTAACCTGAGACTTTGCTGAATTTATTTATCAATTCCAGGAGTCTCTTGGCAGAATCTTTGGGGTTTTTTAGATATAAGATAATATCGGCCGGGCGCAGTGGCTCACGCCTGTAATCCTAGCACTCTGGGAGGCCTAGGTGGGCGGATCGTTCTAAGCTCAGGAGTTCGAGACCTGATCAAGAGCGAGACCCCGTCTCTACCAAAAATAGAAAGAAATTAATTGGACAGCTAAAAATATATATAGAAAAAAATTAGCCGGGCATGGTGGCGCATGCCTGTAGTCCCAGCTACTTGGGAGGCTGAGGCAGTAGGATTGCTCGAGCCCGGGAGTTTGAGGTTGCTGTGAGCTAGGCTGACGCCACGGCACTCACCCCAGGCAAGAGAGTGAGACTCTGTCTCAAAAAAAAAAAAAAAGATAATATCGTCAGCAAAGAACAATTGTTTGACCTCTTCTTTTCCCATTTGGATATGATGCTTGATTTCCTTCTCTTGCCTTATTGCTCTGGCTAGGACTTCCAGTACTATGTTTAATAGAAGTGGTGACAGTGGGTAACCTTGTCTGGTACCAGTTCTAAGCGGGAATGCTCTCAATTTTTCCCTGTTCAGTATGATGTTGGCTGTGGGTTTGTCATGTGTGGCTTTTATAATTTTGAGGTATGTTCCATGTATGCCTGTTTTGTTAAGAGTTCTTATAAAATGGTGCTGAATTTTGTCAAATGCTTTTTCTGTGTCTATTGAGAGGATCATATGGTCTTTGGTTTTGCTTCTATTTATGTGGTAAATCACATTTATAAATTAGTTTATGTTGAACCATCCTTGTATCTCTGGGATAAAGCCTATCTGGTTGTGATTGATTATTTTTTTGATGTGCAGCTGAATTTTGTTTGGTAGGATTTTATTGAGAATTTTTTCATCTCTACTCATAAGGGATATTGGTCTGTAGGTTTTGTTGTTGTTGTTGTGTCCTTTCCTGGCTTCGGCATCAGGTGATATTGGTTCGTAGAATGAGTTGGAGAAGATTGCTTCCTTCTCGATGTTATGAAATAATTTCTGCAGTATAGATACCAGTTTTTCTTTGTAGGTCTGGTAAAATTCAGCTGTGAAACTGTCTGGTCTGGGACTTTTTTTTGTTGGAAGATGTTTTACTGCTGCTTCAATTTCGTTACTTCATATTGGTCTGTTCAGGAGTTCTGTGTCTACTTGATTGAGCCTACAGAGTCTGTGTTTCCAGGAATTTGTCAATTTCCTCAGTGTTTTTTCAAGTATGTGTGTGTAGAGATTTTTATAGTATTCGGAGATGATATTTTGTATTTCCATGGTATCAGTTGTAATATCTCCTTTTTCATTTCTGATTGAGCTTATTAGGGTCCTTTCTTTTCTTTCTCTGGTTAATCTAGCAAGAGGCCTGTCGATTGTGTTTCTCTTTTCAAAGAACCAACTTTTGTTTTATTAATCTTCTGTATGGTTCTTTTTGTGTGTCTGTGTGTGTGTGTGTGTTTTATTTCAGCATATTATGGGGGTACAGATGTTTAGGTTACATATGTTGCCCTTACTCCCCCTCCCCCCCGAGTCTGAGTTTCAAGCATGTCCATCTCTCGGATGGTGCGCATTGCACTCTTTGTGTATGCCTATACCCGTCCCCTCCTCCCCCTCCCCCCTGCCCGACGTCCAATAGATGTTATTCTTATATGTGCACTTAAGTGTTGATCAGTTAATACCAATTTGATGTGAGTACATGTGCTGCTTGTCTTTCCATTCTTGGGATACTTCACTTAGTAGAATATGTTCCAGCTCTATCCAGGAGTATACAAGAGGTGCTATATCACCATTGTTTCTTAAAGCTGAATAGTACTCCATGGTATACATATACCACATTTTATTAATCCACTCATGTATTGATAGACACTTGGGTTGTTTCCACATCTTTGCAATTGTGAATTGTGCTGCTATAAACATTCGGGTGCAGGTGTCTTTCTTATAGAGTATCATTTGATCTTTTGGGTAGATGCCCAGTAATGAGATTGCTGGATCGAATGGTACTTCTACTTGTATCTCTTTAAGGTATCTCTGCATTGCTTTCCACAGAGGTTGCACTAGTTTGCAGTCCCACCAGCAGCGTATAAGTGTTCCTATCTCTCCGCATCCACACCAACATTTATTGTTTTGGGACTTTTTGATAAAGGCCAGTCTCACTGGAGATAAGTGATATCTCATTGTGGTTTTGATTTGCATTTCCCTGATGATTAGAGATGTTGAGCATTTTTTCATATGTTTTTGGGCCATTATTCTGTCTTCTTTTCAAAAGTTTCTGTTCATGTCCTTTGCCCACTTTTTGATAGGGTTGTTTGATTTTTTCTTGTTGATTTTCCTGAGTTTAGGTTCTTGTTATCATCCCTTTATCGGATTTGTAGCATGCAAAAATTTTCTCCCATTCTGTAGGTTGTCTGTTTGCTCTTGTGACAGTTTCTTTGGCTGTGCAGAAACTTTTTAATTTGATCAGGTCCCATTTATTTATTTTGGTTGTTGCTGTGATTGCCTTTGGGGTCTTCTTCATAAATTCTTTGCCTAGGCCAATGTCTAGAAGAGTATTTCCAACATCTTCCTCTAGAATTCCAATAGTTTCACCCCTCAGGTTTAAGTCTGTTACCCAGCATGAGTTGATTTTTGTGAGAGGTGAAAGGTGTGGATCCTGGTTCAGTCTTCTACATGTGGCTATCCAGTTTTCCCAGCACCATTTATTGAACAAGGATTCTTTTCCCCAGTGTATGTTTTTGTCTGCTTTGTCAAAGATTAGGTGGCTATATGAGGATGGTTTTATATCTGGGTTCTCAGTTCTGTTCCACTGGTCAA
>RJWJ010015669.1:0-18900 GCA_004363605.1 Indri indri
TCAAACTCCTGGGCTCAAGTGATCCTACTGCCGCAGCCTCCCGAGTAGCTGGAACTACAGGCATACACCACTATGCCCGGCTAATTTTTACTATATATATATTTTTTAAGTTGTCCAGGTAATTTCTTTCTATTTTTAGTAGAGACGGGGTCTTGCTCTTGCTCAGGCTGGTCTCGAACTCCTGACCTCGAGCGATCCACCCGCATCAGCCTCCCAGAGTGCTAGGATTACAGGCGTGAGCCACCGTGCCCGGCCAAGTAAATAGGATTTTAAAGCAAGGCATGCCAGATAATATAATGGTTAAATATTAGTAGCCTAAAATTTGAAACAAAAACATCATTTATATATATATATATATGTGTGTGTGTGTGTGTGTGTGTGTGTGTGTGTGTATGAAAATTACATTAAGTCTCCCAGAAGAAACAGGCAGTTTTAATATTTTATTATTAAAATAATAATTTTTAATATTTTTGTGTGGTAATGATTTAGATGATTCATCAGTGTTTTTTTAAACAATATTAATTGTATACACAATTAAGTGCAGAAGGTCTGCCTCAGAGGTCACCAATGAGGAATTTGCTATTCAGTGTGTTCCAATAACCTGTTATGAGGTAATCAAACTATGGGATACTCCCAAGGGTCTGGATCCTCTTATAGTAAAACTCTCAAGTTTCAGTCATCTCCACACTAATACTGATTGTAAATAACTAATCAATACAAATGGCCACATCATCCCCATCCCTCCTTTAATGTAATATCCTTGTGCACACATGAAGACACAGACACACACATAATGCCAGAGCCTATTGTTTCACTATCCCAAAGGCTTCTGTTTAAAACCATCTCTGTCAATTAGAGGATCTTTGGTTTATAAAGTAGACAAAAAGAAAAAAAAGCAATGTGAGAGATAAGCTTTGAAAAGAGATTTTTTAACAAAGGGAAGGAAGCTCTTGAGCATGGGAAAATGAGGAAGGTGAATTTCAAACCTCTGTAGTTCACTTAAACTCTGTTGATGAATTTGATATAAACTTATCCCTTCCCCTAAATCAGAACAACTACCTTCAGAGAAATGACCCTATAGACAAATTATCATTCAAGATAAGTCTATGTATATCATTGAACTGATACTGAAACATCTTCTCTAACATTGTATATCACTTTCTAAAAATCAACTAGAGATTTTTCTAAGTACAAATTATACTTAGAATTATAAATTTTCTAAGTATAAATTATTTTGCATACTCTATTCAAAATATGACTTTCTGGGGCAGGAGTTGGCTGCAGAGGATAGGTTAAGATATATGTCATTAAAACATGTTTTGAGCTCTTTCTCAATTTCTTCTTAATAGCTATTAAATAGTATAGTAGTAGAAATATAGTAAAAATGATGGTTGTGTAAAGGAAGTAAAGTTGGTTTGGATTATGAAAAACACTTCAAAGGGGCAAATACAGGGGTAGACAAGGGCCCAGTAGTGTTACCAGAGTGAAGGGATTTGTTGTTTAATATTTCAGGAAAGTAGTGAAAAGATGGTAAGGGGAGACTGTGAGGAGACAGTAATGAAGAACAGGAAAAGTTACTCAAAGGGAAGGTCTGAAATGAAATTTGTCCTATCAAAAAGGCTTACCAATGTTCACACTTGTCTGGACTGGACTGATAGTTTTGTCTCTGAGTTCTGTATGGTCTCTTACAGCATCCTGAGGCATGCTAGGCTTTTCAACTGTCTTGGAATCAGAAATCAGAGAAAAAGTCTAATTTGGAACCATGGTATCACTCACACTTTCCAAGTAACTTGAGGCTTTCATCACTTCTTCAAAGTTTTGTCAGTGTGAAAACCTTTTTATAGTACAATGCAGGTAATCATGGAAAAACTAAGTTCCAGTCTAATGAAATTTGTGCTTGCCTGATCAAGTCATTTTTATGTAATTTCCTTCCTCAAAATATTCATGAGATGAGCCATAGATTCCCTCCCATTGGAGTAAGTTATAAGTGAGCAATGTGGTATAATCTTAGTAATAATCTTACTTACTTTATGGGAAATATAGATTCATTGTGCACTATTAAACCATTCAAAGGAGGTGACTATAAGTAACTGTTCACTATATAATGACAATACTTTTAAACCTCAATATATATCCACTTTGGCAATAATCTGAACGTTATAACAGTTAGCCATATTTACCTGTCTGAGATCCATTTTATATGGCTGCTTTCAGTTATCACCACACCAATCTGTACATTTTGTTCTAGATAAACTGATTCTGTGTCAATTTGGTAAATGGAAATAAGCACTAAATTAAGAATCAAGAAAATCAGAATCAAGAATCAGCATTCTTACTTCAATCTACCATGAACTTTAAGAAGTCACTGAATCTATATTTCTAAATTGAATTTTTCTTATACCTAAAGTATAGCTCTTAAGATTTCTTCCGATTCAAAAATGTATTTTATTAAACTTTTCTTCAATACCTTGTACTGTACATTGCAAATTAACTTTCTTCTGTTTCCTTGTTACTTTTTTCTTTTTAACATCTCAAATATTGATTAAATGTCTATTACTTGCTTCAGAACTGATCAAGCTGTCCTTTATTAAAATAGTTATTGTATCCTCCCTAAACCTTAATTCAGTACAAAGTACTTCTTTCAAGAAGATTTCCCTGTTGATCAAAATCCATTGTGTAACCTGCAATTATTCATTAATTCATTTATAAAATGTAGAACTAGGCCTACTGTGTATCAAGCACTGTGCTATCCACTACAAATACAATAATGTAGAACCTTTTAACAAAGAGTTCTAAAGCTAGTGGGGAAGTCAAACACATAACAAATATTCATTTTAGCGACATGAGATTACATGCTTGAAGGAGATTTAAAAAAGAGTATCTAATTTCATTTTGGAATAGTTAAAAAGAAGATAGGACTGATTAGAAGATGTGATGTGGAAACTCAGGACCAAATGGCTTATGGGAAGAAGCCAGAAGAAAAATGAAGATGGGTGTGAGGCAGTAAATAAGACACACAGTAAGAAGAGAAGCATCACAGATGGAGGGTTATCCTAGAGACATGAGGTAGCATGAGATATTTGAGGCACTTAAAGTATTTATTTCTACAGAGAAAAGAGTTTGGGAGAAAGCATAAAGAGATGATGACCATAGAAGTAAGCAAGAAGATCATGAATAATCTAATAATTCTGCACTTCAGAAAGATTAGTTTGGCTTCTGTGTGAAAGATTGATTTGAATTAGAAAAAATCAAGTTAGAGAGATCAGTTAGTAAACCTTTGATCCACTTTTGTATTAATTAGTTTTTTTTTTCAGTTTGCAACATATGTTTACTAGAAAACTCAGAAAATGTCTGCAAATATTTTTAACTACTGATATACTGCTCTATGGATCATAAATAATTATGAATAGAAATATGTTATAAAATACAAATATAAAATAATGGTGTTATAAGCACAATTTTTTCTTCATTTTTTTAAAATTTGGAATGCTTTTGGATGTATAGAAAAGTTGCAGTGATAATACAGAGAGTTTCCATATATCTCTTACTCAATTTCCCCTAAAGTTAACATCTTATATAATCATAGTTTAAGCATCATTTTGATTATCAGAAAAGATGTTATTGTAGGCAACTGATGGCTTTTATCTTCTTATTTTGAGTTGAAACAGATCTTTGGTGAATTGATTCAAAACTAATAAAATACTTAAACAGATGCTTACAAAAAAAAGTGATACAAATTTATTCATATGTTAGTATTGAGTCAGAAGATATCCTATAAAATAATGATTGTTACATTTTACACTAGGAAAATTTCAACAGATGTTTATTAAAATAGAAGTATTAAAGCCTTGTCATTTGAAACACTATCTCATAAATCATGTTCTATAATTTTTGTTAGAAAATGTTGCTTCCCAGTAACCATAATATCTTATGCAGTTTCAGTAGTAGGAGGAGGAGGAAAAGCAGAATTGCAGCCAATATAGAAATTAAAAAGAACAGTTTATTATAAATGTGAATAAAATCACATGATGTTTTCTATAGTTTTAGCTACCTCCAAACATCGGAGGTATTATAATTTTTCTGGGTCAATTTGTATTCTATCTACTATATAAGACTGGTTATAGATCGTACAGAGATAACTTTGTTTTTGTTGTTGTTGTTTTGAGGCAGACTCTTGCTGTGTTGCCCTGGGTAGAGTGCAGTGGCATAATCATAGCTCACTGCAACCACAAACTCCAGAGCTCAAGCGATCTTTTTTACCCAGTCTCCCAAGTAGCTGTGACTACAGGCTAACTTTGATTTTTAAAGTAACTGTTAGCCATATGCGGTAGACAAAAACACAACTTCATTTTCTTTGTCTTGGACACACAGAGAGACCATATTTCCAGACATCCCTTGTAATCAGTTTAGGGTCCTATGACTAGGTTCTAGCCAATAGGATGTGGGCAGGAGTGATGTACACTACTGCCAGAGATGGTCATTGACTTCACTGCATTATTGTCTTCACTCTTGCCATTCTTCCCTGACTTAAAGAACCAAGTATTTATCATGAGAGGTGCCTACATTATCTCTAAGTAAGGACTTAGAGGGGAGACACCAGCCATCCAGCCTATAGAGGACCATGAAAGGGAAGATATTTAAACCATTCTACAAAACCCTGAAATTCTGGGAGTGTTACCTGATACATTTTCGTATCCCAAAACTCCGTATTTCATTAAGAGAAAGATCTTATTTCCTAGATGTCATTTTCTTTAAAAGACTTTTTTTTTTTTTTTTAACATTAGCCCAGATTCTCAATCAATTTGGCAAACATGTTCTAATGATCCATTATTCTAAGTATTGGGAACTATGAAATGAAGAAAACATGGTCATAGACAAGCTTATAGACTAGAAGCAATAAAATGGTATAGAAGAAAAAGCCCCTGGAATAGAAGTGTTTAGTTTAATTTTCAGAAATACCAATTATTAATTCCAACCTTGAGTATAGCATATATCTTTCTTGTCCCTTGTAAGTGCTCAGTAAATGCTCTTTTCTATCTACCTTTTTTCTTCTCTTCCTTATCCTGCCCTTTCTTGTCTTCATTCATTGATTCACTATCCTAAATATTGAGAATTCTAAGAATGAATATTAAGAAAATTCTCAGTATAGCTACTTTCATAACACTGACTCTCAGTAAAGGCTGTTCTTTATAAGAAATCACATTGACTTCTGAAGAGATACTAAACAAAAAGGGAAAAAATTAAGAACTTCAGGAAGTAGTGGTAATTGAAGACATTAGTTAAAAAGTATTAATATTATTTTCTTTTTCTAATTAGACCACATCAAAATAGTTTTTGAAGAGTGCATGTACGAGACCTTCAGAGATGGCATTAAACCAGAATAAAGATGTAGTTATCTTGGAAAATTTAATCACAACCCATAACTCTGGGAGTCACTGAGACAATACATAAAGAAGTGTACTGCCCAAACCTATACCTTTTATGTAATCATAAAATTCTTACTAAGTATTTACACAAAAAGCTTTATTTACACAAAACTTGAACAGTAAAAGCATCTTGTTAGAGGCCTTCAAAGAGAGCCATTAATTATTACAAAATAAAGTAACACAATAACGAAACTTAACATTTCAATGTGCTAGAACATAGATATTCTTACAAAACTAGGAATGTGTTTACACAAGGGTTTCTTTATTGGCATTATTTCCTCAAACAACTAGCGGGGGAAAAATGATAAAATTGGAACATGGAGAAGTGGAAATATGTATTTCAGGGCATGAGAAAATATTGTTGAACATAGCAGCAATAGTCACTATCTCAGCTTCCACTCAAGTAATGTGCAGTCAACTGCCATTATGAATGAAAAATACTGAAAAAAATGTTAAAGGGAAACCTGGAAACCTATAACAATAATCTTAAAAAATATCTAAATTCTATAGCAGGAATCTTTAATAAGATCATTAGAAACTGATTTAGCAGAGTCTAACCAAATTCTGTATTTAGTTTATCACTAATAGCAAAATAGGAAAATAGAACTTTTTTAATAAATCATTTTCCTCTTATTATTGGGATGTTTTCTGGGGATTTACTATACCTTTCACAAGTCCCACTGGAGACTTATTTATTGGTAAGGATGATTAATGATATGTGGTAAGAATTTTTATTTTATATTTGTATATCTTATTACAATGTTGATGTACTCTTAGATGAAGTATCACCATGCACTAAATGGATTGAACAGATAAACAAAATTGGTATTGAGACCATCTGTATACAAATTTTCCATCTAAAAGAATTATTGGTTTTTTAATGTAATATCAGCATATTATTTTCTAAATGTGACTTTCTTAAGAACTGTCAAGTTTTTAATCATGCTTTATGAATGGATGGAAGGATAATGATAGTAATGCAACCAACTTCAGTTTACTTTGTAAGATTTATTTTGTACATTCTAGATAAATTAAAAATTAAAATACCAAACATCAGGCCAGAATATAAATTAATAAGCATAGGATCATATAACTCCTTTTAACTAATATTATAAAAGATAACCTAGCTCACCTCTAGACTTTTATCTGAATTGGTAATTAATATGTATTTTAGAAAAGACAGTCATAATATTATTGATCTTGAATACTGCCACCTTTTCTTAAACCCCATTCATATTTTTTATTCAGATTATTTTATCATTCATACTGTAGTATATTTTTGTCATACTTTTTTGACTACCCATATTTCGAATCCTTTTTCTATTCTCAGGAATTACCTGAATTACCATATAATCAGGAAAAACCCCTCCTCACACTACACAACCTGAAAATTCCAACTATGCATTTGCCCAACCTTTCCTATAGCAGAATACAAGTACATGTCCTGGGTATTGCCATTTAGGGACGCCCACCCCAGACTGTGGATCAGAAGCTAGTTTTGTGAAGAAGCAGGAAAATCAAGGCCTCCATTTGGGGGAGGATGCTGCTATCAGAGAGATACGCCTAGTGCCCAAAGATAACAATTCTGGACCCACATGCAAAATTCAAAGACAGTCTCATGTTACTCTTTGCTAATTACAAACTGTATGCCTGCTGAGGAAAAAGAATCCTCTTCCAGGAACCTTTTCAAAGCCACAATTATATAGATAATATTTCAGTGATTTGTCCTATTCAGAATATATTGTTTTATACATCCGAATAGGTTATCAACTCACTTTTAGAAAAAGCAAATTCAGGTAACTTGAAATGAATATAAGGTTAGAGAAACTGGTGGTAAATTTATCTCCTACTCCCAAATATTCAGAACTAGAATAGTGTTTATTTAACAGAGAATTAATTTCAAAGATGTTAGACAAGCTGAAAATGCAATCAGGAAAGGTGAAGGTGCCTCAAGATTTGTAACTATAGGAAGGCACTATCACACTTCAGACTGAAGGAATAGAGAAAGCGATATCAAAGGAACTTGATACTGAGGCATTCTGGCAAAAGCCTGAAGCCTGATGACCTTCTTGGTAAGGTTGGATTGTAAAGGAACAGTTATCTGTTATCTGGAGCCACAGAGAGAAATGCACCCACTACTGGAGAAGCAATCGATAAAAGAGAGGAGAAATACCCTGACCACTCTATTCCTTTACCCGTCAACCTTCCTTCTTCCCTCTACTCTGCCTTCCCATTGGCCTAATCGAATCAGGAGCTGATAAGTTATTTTTTTTTTTGTCTATTTCTCTTCTAGATTGTTAGCTCTATGAAAGTAGTTTTCCTCACTGCTTTATCCTTTAGAACTTGGACAGAGACTGACACAAAACACTCAGTAAGTACGTCTCGAAAGAATAAATAGAAACAATTTTCTGTAGAACTTCATAATCTCTTTCATGCTTTGACAGAGAACAGAGGCCAAAACAATAAGGTATAATCAGAGGTTTATATAAACATATGTGTATCAAACATTGCATTCTACAAATATATAATATACTATACTTTCAAGTTTCTATAAAACACTTATAAAAACTAATCAAAAATTACTCACAAAGGAAAAATTTCTATTCCAAAATATAGAACTGTATATGACATAATTTCTCATTTAATTATTAATTATGTTAATAATTAAATTTTTTCAAAAGCTCAATTTTAAGTTTTAAAATATGTCAATTATGGAAAATAAATCTATAATTACAGACAATCAGAAAATAATGAAAATAAGAATAGTAGTTAATGGCATGTGATTAAATTTTATTCTGAGGCAACTATATAGGCTAAAGTCATTTCATTATTAAAAAGTAAAGAGAAAAAAATTTAACCAACTCAAAAAATAGAAATATAACAACAAAACAAATCCATGAACAGGAAGATTGAATAAAATAATAAAGACAAACATGAAATCAATGAAAAAGAAAAAAATCATAGAATTGCTAGTTAAATACAATGCTATTAAGACACACACAGAGTAATTTTATTTCAAAGAAAAATAATACAAATATTGGAATCAGAAAGTACATATGCCTACATATAGAAGAGAGAAAATCTTATTTTATAAGTGCTATGCACAAAATAAATGATTTACAAGGAAATGTGTCAAATTGAGTTTAATAAAAATACATAATTTAAATGTTTTTTTTCTTTCCACAAAAGCAATACATCAATTTATCTTTTAAAGTACAATTAAAAACCAAAATTTAGTAATATTTTTGCCTTTTTTCATTTAGTTTTTAAATGAATATAGATATTACTTAGTATTTTAACATTCATGGATGTACTGGAATTTCCAGAGTTTTTTAGATGATCACAAGTTAGATTTTTATTGGAAAATAAAGGAGGAAGAAAAAATTGAGACATTTTAGATTGCTTACATATAAATTATATATATTTTTCATTCATTTGTTCCCCATCTGGTTAAAAAAGTATATAAGGCTACAACTATGTCATTAGTGTAATGTTTAAGTTTATTGAAATCAAACACTTTTGGCAAAGTATGAAAATATATGCAAAGGAAAAATACTTAGATGTATAGATATTCATAGGAATGTGTTTTTTTTTCTACTAGGTATGTATCTGCTTATCTTTTACTCTAGCTGAATAAGTAGTAAAATATAAATAAGGCAATTTGAAGTAGGCTGAATTGTTAAAAGTAGATAACATAAGCAAAACTGATTGATGTTTTTGGTCATTCAAATTGGTTCAGGTTACAAAATGATAGATTAATAAAGCACTCTAGGAAAAAAATATCTCATTTCTTATTTTCTAGGAAATGAAGCTTTTAATTATACCTACATATAATAATTAGATGGCAATGAGGCATAATGTGAAGTAGATAGTACATTTATTCAGCAGAATGTGGCGGGGGTGGAAACAGAGAAGCGAGGAACTTGGAGAGGAATAGGAAGCGGGAAAAGTAGTGGGAATAAGGAGGAGAGTATATTTATGTGCCACTTCATTTGATACAAAATTGACAATTAGCAAACTTTGAAACAATGCAACTATCTTCAAAGTTAAACATTCATCAAGAATCACGTATTCTTATAGCTGTAGATAAAGCTATGTAAAACGACTCAAGAACTGTTCTTATAATCCATTGACAGAAAGCAGTCCCACTTTGGCTTTCCATAATTCTTAAGTTTTTGTCTGAATTCTTTACAAATTAAGCAATATTAAACTATTTGAAGCCTCAGATATTGGTTATTTGTCAAAGAATATTAATACATTGAACTGAATATATAAACTAGACTCTCCACAATGATATTGAGTTTTAGCTGCATATAGTTGAAGGTTCATTGAGGAAGGAAAGGTTCTTCAGTGAGATTAAAGTGACAAGAGTTTCTGTCATTTATTTCTATCTCTGATTCCGGATGAGGTAAAACTATTGACCATATACAGGGGAAACTGTTCCTCATTCAGATTTAATTTGGTGATATAGCAATTTAGAGCTTTTCATCGTCTCACTCTTTAGCTAAGGATTACAGGTCATGGTTTAATAACCAACGAACACAGTTTTGACATACAAAAAGGAAACAAACCAATGATAGATGGCATGATTGGGTAATATTACTCTGTATCTAACTTTTGAAAATTTTCGAAGTATAAATAGAAATGTGTTCTATTAGTTGTATTGAGTATATCTGTCTATAAATCATAACTATTTATATCTTTGTAGGTAGGAAATATAGATAAGAAGTTTAGAAATATGGCGAATTTAAAAAATTAGGAAATAAAATAATAAATCAGACTGATTATTTTGGCTTCAGTAGGTGAAAAAATATCCATTCTTTGATTTTGTAAATTTTTTTGAACATCGTCTTAATTAGGTTTTTTTGTGATTCTTGTTCATAATATTTATTTTTATTATGTTTCAGTCACATGTCCAAAACACCCAGGTAAATATTCCTCTACCCACTAACTACAAGCTTAGGTGACAGAATTTACTATTTTGGACATGGTTTTTCACAGGAAAATATTTTACATAATATTAGGTGCTATCTTTACTCTTTTCATTAATTAAAAGAGAGATATAACATCCCATTATCTTATTAGCAGCTTTAGACACATTATCACATGGCACATATTAGTGACATGTAAAAACAAAATCCCACACTATGAAAAAAATTACAATTTTTATAATTTTTAGTTGATCTGCTTAAAATGAAGTAAATATAAGATAATTACAGTATTCGCTAATATTATACACTTACTAAGTGACAAACATTTCTTAGTGATTTATCTAATTTAACTCATGAATAAAGTCAGAAATGTTAGCATCTGTCCCAAGTATAGATGAGACATATGTTTTTGATTGTTTTTAATCAAATCTAGAAATGATTGATAATTAATTTAGGGAAAGAACTTGTAAAACCCACATAAGTTTTAAACAGCTAGAAGTACCAAGCTGATACTTTTTTTTTTTTAAGGTTGAATCCAGGAAGGTCTTTAAAAGTGGAATATAGAAAGCCACTAGAGATGAAAGGACTAGAGATAATACAGGAGACTCTTACAGGTAGTATTTAGCCTAAACGATAATTAGTTTCCTGCATAAGCCAGAATAGTTCATAAAAATACTTTCCACAATAACCACCAAAGGTCTTTGTAAATATCAGAGAAGGTATTTCATAATGGGAAATTTTACGATACAGAAATTTTATGGAAAATATAAGCAAAACACATTCACATTGGAGTAGAGAAAAACTTACAACTTTTCCTGTTTTGGCAGAATTTGTATATATAGCAAATAGGAACAGAAAAATTATCTAGCAATGGAAATGAATGCTTTTTCAAGTTTTATATAGTCACTGTTTCAAGTCACTCAGCGCTGTAAACTAAATTTTGTGCAACTGTAATAGGCAAGGTTTTAGTTATTATTAGTATTTTGGCTCTGAGGTGAAAAAGAAACCCTTCTAAGCTAGAATGAGGTGGATTAATATGGGGCACAGAAGAACAGCTTATGGCAATAAAGGCAATGGAAGTGGACAAATTTCGAAAGCAGCACCACAAGTGAAATACTTTATCTCCAAGCTAAGACCTTCATTTCACTCCATATTAAAAGTAATCAGCAGAATTATCTTTAAGGAGTACTTGTGCATTGTATGTGAATTGATACTTGTATACAAATTCATATGTATGAAAGTATACAGAATGGATATAAATGTAACTGTTACCAAATTCATATGTAATTTTTTCTTCAATGTGAGTTTATTTATTCTTTCTTTCTTTTTAAAGAAGCCCCAAGTCAAAAAGAAAAATACATGTTCCAGGTAATGTAAAGGTGACGTAACTGAACCAGTATAACCACCTCAGTGTCAAAGTATGTTTTTTGTCAATATATATAAGTTCAGACTGGGATGGAAAGGAAAGTATCAGAATGGTGCTCAAATGAGGACAACTCCCTGGCAGGAAGACATGCAGTTATCCATAACGTCTACATATACTGTACTAAGCAAACATAAATAGTCCTTTCATTTGATGTATAGGAAGAAAAGGCTAGGATGATTAATGAAAGAACATAAAACGTCAGGTAGAACCAAATAGGCATATAAACATATTGCATATTTCATCCAGCATTTTCAGACGTCATTTTAAAAGTACTTCCAAAATTGGACAGTGTGAATGAATAAAACATGCAATTTAATTGATATTAACATAATTATTTGGAAACTCCCTCCATTATATAATGGATGCTAAAAAGTAAACCACATATGACTTACTTATACTTCTATTTTGAATTATAAAAAAGATATCAAAATATATGAATGTTTCATTACTAGCATTTATTAGAAATGTGATACCAAAATAAATGACAACTTCAGTTACAATAGAGGTATTATGGAGATCTGTTCCACATAAGGAAGCATATAGGTAATACCATTTGACATATACAAAATTTATCTTTGACTTATACTTAAATACAAATTTTAAAAACTTTTTTCTTAGCCCTTTCTAAAACTATCCATTTCTATCCTTTCTGTCAAGAGGTTCTTTATTATTTCTTGCTTATATAAAATTTTTTAAATCATATTAACATATTTAAATGAGATAAGCTGTTACACACATATATAAATTCTATTCATACAGTCATTCCTCAGGAGTAATTTCCTTAGGAAAAAAATGTTATGTGAAATAAATAACTTTAAACTATTTTAAGAACCTTAAAGATTAGAAAAACTCCCAAGTAAACATATTCAAATGTGTTTCAGTATTGAAAATCACACTTTTTTTTAGCATTATTTATCATTTATTTTAACTGATTAGTTCAGGGGTTGAGGTACTTGCCAGTAGTAGGAAGGGAGTTTTTCCTCTTTCAAGCCTCCAAGATGCCCTTTAATACCTTGCAGTGTAAAAATGCAAAGTTACCTGAAGAATGCTGTAAGTCTTTCAGAAAAATCTATTTGAGCATAGTCTTCATAGATCTTTTTAAGTGATAGTTACTTTAAAAAAAAAAAAGTCTATCATGCATTCCACTGCATTGTTCGGTTGTCACTTTTAGTTTGGTATGAGCAAATCCAGAACCCAAGCCCATTATTCTTTCAGTCATCCTCCTGCCTCCACACGCCCACAAAAGTACCTGACCTGGGGAGAGGTATTTTTCTGATACATTTAACCATCCTGCTAAAGTGGAATATATTAAGATGTGAAGATTTAATCATTTCGAGAAGCCAAATAAATTCCCTATTACTTGCGTAGAGTATTTAGAGTGCTATTTAGTCTCTAAGATCAAAGAAGATGACATCTGTAATTCAATATGCACCTTCTCTGCCTTTTCATGACTTCTTTCTTGAGCACTTTACAGTCATACAGTGATCAACCCCTTCTTTAATAGAATTGTTTATTTCTACTTGATCAATATTTAAACTTGCATTGGTCCTATTAATAGGAAAACTCTATCCTTTCCCAAAGAAATAACTATACATATTTAATTGTAATTTGGTTGGTAATGACGAGATGCATTGCATTTTGGGAAGAAAAGTCTTAACAGGTGCATGGGGCAATGGGAGGGCATCTGTAAGTAGCCAGCAGATGGACATGGCAGTGGGAGAGGACCACCAGGTAATCAGCAGATCGACAGAGCAGAAGAAAGGAAATTTTGTGTGAGCAGTGAGTGGCTAGACCAGCAGTAAAACTTTGTCACTTGGCATATGGTAGGGTACTCATTGCATCAGCTGGAATTTGTACTACTACATTTTTGGCCAAGTCAGGAAGAGAGATTTCTAAAATCTGCATATGTGACATTTGGTTCAAAATTCAGCAATATTTTCACAGGCAATATTGCAAATTCTGCTTTAACAAGTTGTATTACTCTTCTTTTTGGTTCACAAAAATTTTGATATTGCATACTGACAAAATAAGTTTGAAACTGGCGCCAAGATCTATCCAATTCACCAAAAGAAAGAAAGCCAAAGTGAATTTTTTAAAGAATTCACTGACGTTAATTTAAAAACAAAAATCTTAATAATGTTTTTCATTTTGGCATTTATCTAATGGAACAGTTCATTCATTAATTTATTCATTCATCCATTTTAAAAGCTTGGTGAATATTTTAATGTTTTATTAGATACACCACCACCAACTTAACCTTCCTGTAACACAACTCATTATTTCAGTCTCCAACTTTAACACAATTCTGATTATTTCAGTCTCCAGCTTAATATATTTTTTATTGCCTAATCAAAAAAGTTCAAATTATTTAATACAAATTTAGGGCCCTCTACAATCTTGTGTCAGAGCATCTTACAGTCATATTCCATAACTGCTTTGTACATGCTCTATTCTTATTGCTTCTTCCTTAATATAACATACTTATTTATCTTTCTTTGCCAGCTAGGACTCACCAGCCATTTCTGTCCAGTCTTAACCATTCTTCAAAACCCAGTTCAAATATGTTAAATGAATGTATCTTAATTCTTCCAATTCTCATTAGACTATCTTTAAATATCTTTAAGGACACAACATTCTGTTATTGCATTTTTTAAAAAAAGTATCTTCTTCCTGTTACTAAATTGAATTCCTTCAGGAATTACTAAACCAGGCTTACCACCATGTCTATCATAGAAAGTGTTCAATGAATATTTGACAAATAGAAATATTTAGAATAACATAAAATTCTTAAAATAGGAATAGCATTTAATGTTTTTTATATTTAATCAATAACTCAGATGAATCTATAACATTACTGGAAATCTTTTAGATTCTTCTTTAAGAGTTATTTATTCTTTTACATGTACTTTTATGAACATGGTACTTAAAAAATTTTGGAGCACAATTAAAACATTTTTTCACTTAAACATTGAAAAAATTTCCCCAATTATGATTTGTTACAATGTATATTCATTCTATCAATAAATGTTTTAAGATAAATTCGGCATAAATTCTTTTCAAATTATGGTAAACTCTAAGCAGAATCCAATTTCTAGGGCTTTATGGATTTAATTTGATTTTTCCCCCCTATGCCTTACTTCTATCTCATCCACTATTCAGTCCTTATTTTGATTCAAGCTCAAGGGTGAGTATTCTTCTGTATGTAATAACAAGTGCTCCAGTGGAGATTTTATACTTCAATAAATCAAATTTTAAAACACCCTAGAAAAATGTCAGAGTCATGATAAGAGCATTTCTCTACTAACTCTTGGGAGGAACTGGGGCAAGGTACAGCAAAGGAAACAATTAACAAAGTGAAGATACAACTTACAGGCTAAGAGAAAATAATTGCAGCCATACATCTTATAAGGGGCTAATATCCGATATATAAAGAACTCAAATAACTCAATAGCAAGAAAACAACCCAATTAAAAAATGGGCAAAGGACCTGAACAGACATTTCTCAAAAGAAGGCATATGAGTGGCCAAAAGGTATTAGAAAAATGCTCAACATCACTAATCATCAGGGAAATTGGAATAAAAACTCCAGTGAAATATCACCTTCCTGGTAGGAAGACTAACAGTCAAAAAGTAAAAAGGTCGGTGATAAAGTGAAGAAAAGGAAACACTTCTGTGTCACTGTTGGTGGGAATGTGAATTAGTACAGCCATTTTGGAAAACAGTATAGAGGTTCCTCAAAAAATTGAACATAGAACTACCATATGACCTGGCAAGTACCTTTCTGAATATATACCCAAAGGAATGTCATCAGTATTTCAAAGACAAATCTGTACTTCCATGTTCATTGCAGCATTACCCACAGGAGCCAAGATATGAAGTCAACTAAGTGCCCATCAACAGATGAATGCATAAAGAAAATGTGGTTTATATACACAATGGAACCCTATTCAGCCTTAAAAAAGAAGGAAATCTTGTCATTTTCAACAACATAAATGAAGCTGGAGGATATTATCCTAAGAAAAATAAGCCTGGAACATAAAAACTAATATTGTATGATCTCACTTATACATGGAATCTAGAAAAGTCAAACTGATCGAGAGCAGTTTGTGCTGAGAATTTGGCAAGTGGCTCCATCTCTCCATCAGGTGTGTGCTCCAGGCTGAGGCCTCTGCAGAGAGTAGGGCCCATTCTTCTTTCTCCGTGGACTAGTAGTGGAACCAGGGTGCCCAATTTGGGAGTTCCCTGCCCACCAACATTTCACAAAGTTGCACCCTAGTGGGTCAGACACAGAGGCCAGCGGGAGGAGTAAGACCTGGTTAGCCAGATGTCAATCTCAGATGGCTCTGTCTCCACAAGCAGAATTTCTAGCTGGGTGTGGCCACTTCAGCCCCTCCCTGGTGGCTTTCCCCAGAAGCTTGGAGCAGACCTTTGAATGCTGCCAAAAAGTTACCTTACTAGCTAGCTTTTGTGGAGCCTGAGGACAAGCCCACCCAATCCAGCCCACTCAGCCTCACTCCCCCACCCAGCTCTGCTGTGGCAGAGAATAACGACTCACTTGGAAGTTCAAGAGCCTCGCCCACCACCTGGAGCATTTGATTACGCTTCCTGAGGGTCTAGAGCCAGTCTCAAAAACAACACTGTGGCTTGTTCCTTCAAGCAAATGCCATCTACTAACAAGAAGGTAAATTTGACAGCCCTTTACAGCAATAACTGACTCAACCATATAAGGTGAGGTCATTTCTCACCCACAACTGCCACCTAGTGTCTCAGAGATTACACTGGGTATGCTATTACAATTCACACTGTTAAGAAGATCACAGGTCTGGGGAAAGACAAAGAATTTCAAAGGTATCCATATTCTCTCATCAAAGAGAGACAGGGAATTTGCCCACACACATAGCTCACCACTGCTACAGCATAGAAACAACTAGCAACTGAGAAAACCATGACACTAAGGATATCCATAACCAAGGCATCTACCCAGAATGTATGTTGCCATCAAAGCACTCATAAACAAAGCCAAAGGTTTTTACCCAACATATGTTACAACACACCCATACAAGTGAGCAGGGGACAAAAAAACCCAATCTAAACAAAAGAAAATCCAAAATTAAGGAACAGCTGCTTCAGATGAGAAGAAATCAGTGAAAGTACTCTGGAAGTATGAAAAATCAGAGGGAAAAACATCCCCAAAAGGAAATACCAGCTCTCTAGCAATGGATACTAACCAAAATGAAAATATTAAAATGATAAAGAATTCCAAATATGGATTGTAAGGAAGCTCAATGAAATCCAAGAGAAAATGGAAAACCAACTCGAAGAAATCAGAAAAACCTCCAGAAAATGAATGAAAAATTCACTAAAGATATCAACATATTAAAGAAAAACCAAGTAGAGCTTCTGGAAATGAAAAATTCATTTAAGAAAATACAAAGCACAGTGGAAAGTTTTAAGAATAGACTAGACCAGGCAGAAGAAAGCATTTCAGACCTTGAAGACAATTCTTTCAAATTAAATTAGTCAAAAATAATGAACAGAGAATTAAGAGGAAAGAATAAAGCCTATGCGAAATATGGGATTATGTAAAATGTCCAAATATAAGAGTTACAGGTATCCCAGAGGGTAAAGAAGAAAAGACACAATTGCTGGAAAAAGTAGTTGAGGGAATAATTGAGGAAAACTTCCCTGGTCTAGTTTGAAATTCAGACATCCAGGTACAAGAAACTTAATGAACACCTGGGAGATTCATTGCAAAGAGGCAATAACCAAGACACAAAGTCATCAGACTGGCTGAAGTCAATACAAAGGAGGAACTCCTGTAAGTCATAAGGTGAAAACATCAAGTAACATGCAAAGGAAAACCCATCAGACCAACTGTAGATTTCTCAATAGGGATCTTACATGTCATAAGGGATTGGGGCCACATCTTCAGTCTTCTTAAATAGAACAACTGCCAGCCTAGATTTTGTATCTTGCAAAACTATGTTTCATACATGAAGGAGAAATAAATTCTTTTCCAGACAAGAAAGCACTGAAGGAAGTTGTAAAGAACAAACCTGCCCTGTATGAAATACTGAGAGCTGCATTATACATGGATCAACGCAGTGGTCACCCTCGCAGGATAAAACCACCCAAAAGCTAAAGCTCAGAGCTTAAATAAAGCAATAGCACATGAGGTAAAACGAAGCAATAAAGGTACTATTAAACAGGATGAATGGAACAGCATCCCACATGATCAACATAAATGGTTTGAATTCCCCACTTATTAGACATAGGCTGACTGAATGGATTAAAAAAATACAAGCCAAGTATCTGCTAATTAATCCACATCTAACCCACAAGGACTCTTACAGATTGAAGGTTAAAGGATGGAAAAAAATATTCCATGCAAATGGAACTCAAAAGAAAGCAAGTATAGCCATTCTCATATCAGATAAAATTCAGTTTTAATCAACAGTGGTAAAGAAAGACAAAGATGGTCATTATATAATGATAAAGGAAACAATTCACCAAGAAGACATAACAATGCTAAATATGTATGCACCTAACACAGGAGCACCCAGATTCATGAAGCAAACTCTACTAGATCTAAGTAGAGAGATAAACAGCAATATCATAAGTGTCAGAGATCTCAACACCCCACTGACAGAACTGGACAATTCATCCAAGCAGAAAATAAGTAAACGCTGGACTTAAAAAATATTATAGAACCCTTGGGCATAACAGACAATTACAGAACATTTTACCCAAAAGCTACTAGTATACATTCTAATCATTGGCACATGGAGCAATCTCCAAGATTGATCTTATTTTAGGCCACAAAATATGGCTCAACAAATTCAAAAACATTTAAATGATACCATGTATCTTCTCAGATCACAGTGTAATAAAACTAGAAACCAATTCTAAGAGAAACACCAAATTTTACAATAAGTCATGAAAATTAAACAGCCTGCATCTGAATGATTATTGCATCAATGAAGAAATTAAGATGGATGCCAAAAGAGTCCTCAAACTGAATGATAAAGGGGACACAAGTTATCAAGATCTATGGGATTCAGCAAAAGCCATCCTAAGGAGAAAGTCCATAGCCTGAAATGCCTATAACAACAACAAA
>RJWJ010015669.1:19000-35881 GCA_004363605.1 Indri indri
AAAAAAAAAAAAAAAAAAAAAAAAAAAAAAAAAAAAAAAAAAAAAAAAAAAAAAAAAAAAAAAAAAAAAAAAAAAAAAAAAAAAAAAAAAAAAAAAAAAAAAAAAAAAAAAAAAAAAAAAAAAAAAAAAAAAAAAAAAAAAAAAAAAAAAAAAAAAAAAAAAAAAAAAAAACAGAAAGATCACAAATTAACAATGTTATGACATATCTGAAGGAACTAGAAAAGGAAAAGCAAACCAAAGCCCAAGGCACCAGAATAAAAGAAATGACTAAGATAAGAGCAAAACTAAATGAAATCAAAAACAAGAAATTATATAGCAGATAATGAAACAAGAAGTTTGGAAAAGTAAACAAAATTGATAGAACTCTTCCTAGATTAATCAGAAATAGAAGATAAAGGACTCAAATAAGCTCAATTAGAAATGATAAAGATGATATTACAACTAATACCACCGAAACACAGAAGATCATCTGTGAATATTATGAAAATCTTTATGCACATAAACTTGAAACACAGAGAAAATGGACAAATTTCTGGAAACACACAACCTCCCAAGACTCTATCAAGAAAAAACAGAACTCCTGAACAGAGCAATAATAGAAACAAGATTGAAATAACAATAAAAAAATCTTCCAACAAATAAAAGCCCTGGACCAGATGGATTCATAGCCAAATTTTACAAGACATACAAAAACAATTGGTACCCATTCTGCAGAAATTATTTAATAATATAGAGAAGCAGGAATCCTCCCCAATTCATTCTACAAAGCCAGTATCACCTTGATACAAAAGCCAGGAAAGGACGCAACAAAAAAAGAAAATTACAGAGGAATATCCCTTATGAATATATTAATAGATGCAAAAATCCTCAATAAAATACTAGCAAATAGAATTCAACAGCATATGAAAAAAAAAAATCCACCAGTGGGCTTCATCCCAGGAATGTAACAATGGTTCAACATACATAAATCAATAAATGTGATTCAGCAGATAAATAGAAGCAAAAACAAAGTTCATATGATCATCTCAATAGATGCCGAAAAAGCATTTGATAACATTTAGCACCTTCTCATGATAAAAACCCTCAACGAACTAAGCATAGAAGGAATATATCTCAAATTACAAAATATACATGACAAATCCATAGCCAATATCATATCGCATGGGGAAAAGTTGAAAGTATTCCCACTGAGAACTGGAACAAGACAAGGATGCCCACTGACACCACTTCTATTCAACACAGTGCTGGATGTCCTAGCCAGAGCAATCAGGCAAGAGAAATAAATTAAGGGTATCCAAATTGGGGAAGAGGAGGTCAAATTATCACTTTTTGCTGATGATATGATCTTATACCTAGAAAACTCCAAAGATTCCACCAAGAGGCTCCCGGAATTGATAAATAAATTCAGCAAAGTCTCAGGTTACAAAATCAGTGTGCACAAATCACTAGCATTCCTATACACCAATAACAGTCATGCTGAGAATCAAATCAAAGACTCAATAATATTCACAATTGTTGCAAAGAAAATAAAATATGTAGGAATATACTTAACCAAGGAGGTGAAAGATCTATACAAAGAGAACTATGATACACTGGGGAAAGAAATTGCAGATGATACAAACAAGTGGAAAAATATACCATGATCATGGATCAGCAGAATCAACCTTGTTAAAATGTCCATACACCGAATGTGATTCAATGCAATCCCCATCAAATACCAATGTCACATTTCACAAATCTAGAAAAAATAACTCTATACTTTGTGTGGAATCAGAAAAGAGCCCAAATAGCCAAAATAATCTTAAGCAAAAGGAACAAACCAGGAAGCTTTACATTACCAGACTTCAAACAATACTACAAGGCTATAGTAACCAAAATAGCATAGTACTGGCATAAAAATAGAGACATAGACCAATGGAACAGAACACAGAACACAGATAAAATCACCCACATACAGCTAACTGATCTTTGACAAAGCAGACAACAATATGGGAAAAGAATCCCTATTCAAAAAATAGTGCTAGTAACATTGTATAGCCACATGCATAAGAATGAAACAGGACGTATATCTCTCACTACTCACAAAAATTAATTCAAGATGGATAAAGGACTTAAATGTAAGGCATAAAACCATAAGAAGTCTAGTAGAAAATGTTGGAAAATTCTTCTAGATATCAACCTATGCAAAGAATTTATGAAGACCCAAAAGGCACGACAAAAATAAATAAATGGGACTTGATTAAATTAAAAAGCTTCTGCACAGCCAAGGACACAATAGATAGAGCAAATGGACAATCTACAGAATGGGAGAAAATATTCACAAGCTATACATCTGGTAAAGGACTAATAACCAGAACTTACAAAGAACTCAATCAAATCAGCAAGTAAAAATCAAACAACCCTGTTAAAAGTGGGCAAAATACATTAACAGAAGCTTCTTAAAAGAAGATCAACAAATGGCCAATAAACATATGAAGAAATGCTCAATGTTGGCTGGGCGCGGTGGCTCACGCCTGTAATCCTAGCACTCTGGGAGGCCAAGGCGGGCGGATCGCTCAAGGTCAGGAGTTCGAGACCAACCTGAGTAAGAGTGAGACCCCGTCTCTACTAAACTCAGAAAGAAATTAATTGGACAACTAAAAATATATAGAAAAAAATTAGCTGGGCATGGTGGCGCATGCCTGTAGTCCCAGCTACTTGGGAGGCTGAGGCGGAAGGATCGCTTGAGCCCAGGAGTTTGAGGTTACTGTGAGCTAGGCTGATGCCACGGCACTCTAGCCCTGGCAACAGAGTGAGACTCTGTCTCACAAAAAAAAAAAAAAGAAAGAAAGAAAGAAAGAAAGAAAGAAATGCTCAATGTCATTAATCAACAAAGAAATGCAAATTAGAACCACAATAAGATATCACCTTACCCCAGTTAGAATGGCCTTTATTAAAAAGTCCAAAAACAATAGATGCTGGTGTGGATGCAGATAGAAAGGGACGCTTATGCACTATTGGTGGGACTGCAAATTAGTATAGCCTCTATGGAACACAGTATGGCAATTCATCAAAGAACTAATAGTCAACCTACCATTTGATCCAGCAATCCCACTATGGGCATGAGCCTTTTGCAACAATTTGGTTGGAACTGGAGACCATTATTCTAAGTATCCAAAAAATGGAAAAACAAACACCACATTTACTCACTATTAAACTGGAACTAACTGATGAGTACACATTTGCATAGAGGGAAGTAAAACTTAACAGAAATCCACCACAGGGAAGGGGAGAGGAGGAGACAGGTGAAAGCCTACCTAATGGGTACAATGAATGCTATCTGGGTGACAGGCACACTTATAACCATGACTCAAGCATTACAAAAGTGATCCATGTAACCAAAAATATTTGAACACCCATAATACTTTGAAATTAAAAAAGAAAAAAGAAAAAAGAAAGAAAAGTTATACTCAGAGAGTGGAATGGTGGTTCTCAGGGACTTAGGGATGAGGGTGGGGAATGGAGAGATATTGGTCAAAGAGTACAAAATCAGTTTAGACACTAGGAATAAGTTCTGAAGATTTATTGTACAATATGGTGCCTGTAGTTAATAATAATTTATTGTATATTTGAACACTAAAACAGTAGATATTAAAGGTTTTAACCTCAAAAAATAAGTATGTCAGGAGATGAGTATCTTAATTAGCTTTATGTAATCATATCAAAATATAAGCACATATCACAACATCACATTGTATCCCGTAATTATATAAAAATTTGTATTTGTCAATTTAATGAAAAGAACAGGGGCAAGGAATCAGAATTCAAAAAGTGACAAGTCAGGTTTTCCTAATCGATAAGTAAACCTACAGAAAGCACATAACAAAGGTTTATATACATATACTGTTTAATCTGGCAGTTGAAGAAGTAGACATTTTAGTTTATAAATTCTACACTTAAGGCTTAAATACTTCAAAATGTAACATAGGAATACCTATTTTGATATTTTCTAATAGCATATTTTCTCATCGCATGTTTTTTGTGTTCCCAAATTATAGTACAAAATGTTAAAATATTAAATTTTAATCTGGAGTTAAAAAAAATTAAGCCTTCTTATGTTACATGTACCAACTTCAAATAAGTAAATTTTGTTATTATGCATACACTTACAAATGTAAAAGGAAAAATGCACACAATCTCCAGCCATTTAAAAATACAGTAGTTAGCTCTCTTATTAGTCTTAACAAATTTAAATAAACATTATTTTGAGTTTATGAATATAAAACTGATTCTAATTTTTGTAATCTTTTTCCTTGCTTTATTTACACTGCTACACTAAACATATTCTACAGATATATCTCAAAATTAGAGATTATTCAGTCATTTTGATGATTTTCAATTTTCCAATAAATTTAGACATAAGAAAATAATTTTTCTAAATTAAAAGTATAATGGATTATTTGTATTTACCAATATCTGGATCTTCCCTTTTGGATAACCAGTGGGAGGTACACAATAACACAAGTCATGTCCATGATGTGAAATCTTATATTTATGCTAAATTATGCAGTTGAAATAAACACATTAAGCTTTCACATCTAAATGTCTACTAGTTTCTTCCAGAGTACACTTCAGTTTAAGAGATTAAATAAATTTATTTTGTTTGCAATATTTCTTCAAGATACTTTGAATGTTCAATTTCAAAATAATACTACCTCATTGGAAACTTGGCATGAATTTCAGATAGTGAGTTTCCAGTTTGCATTTTCATCAAATATTTTATTGAAAAAAAGACTAAAACTCTAACATTTAACCCATACTCTGTTCATAACCTTCTTTTATCTCAAAATCTGCCATATTAGGGTTGCATTCAGAAAATCATGACAGATTCCACCATTTTTAAGGAAAAGAGATTCATGATGAAGAACAAAAATTGTACTTTTTTCCTCAATTTTTTTTCAGCTGACCATCAATTTAGGAAAAAATGAATCCTCACTATGGTTGAAGGCATGGATATAGTTCACAAGGTGAAAATACCAGGTTAGTTCTCTCAATCTCTGTCAAAAATTTAGTTAAGTACAATCTTTGGTATCCCATTACAACACACATTCATTTGCTTCACCTTTTAACTCAAATGAAAGTACTACATATTGAAGATGACAGGAGAGGGACAGAAATGATGAGCTCTAAAGGTTAGACAAGAGTTGGTTGGCTTTCTCGTTGATGGGTGATTATGGACTTACCTGAACCACCATAAAATATCCAGATGCTAAAAATAATGGGCAACAGAGCTAAAACTACTGCTGCTTCTCTTAGCCATCGATTTAATATATGATAGAATACTAGAATTGGAGAAATTTTAAACTTCATGTAGTACAGCTTACTTACTTACAGTTAACATTAAGTAATATTTACAAAATCACAAATTGTAATTTTAATAACAACTTTAGAGAAGTTTCATATTAACACAGGTATAAAAGCTTCACTGCAATATAGCTAATCTAAATGTTTACACTTCACAATGCCATTAAATACAGATTTTTGTCTCTTTATGGATTCTTTAGTTTGCAACTAAATCATTAGCACTTCAAATTTTTTAAAAGTTCACATTTTTGCAGCTAGCAAAATATAATATTACATTAGGATATTTAATGTAATATAAAATTAAGTGAGAAAGCCAGTTAATCAAAGTACAAATTATAGAAAATCTCAAGCTACTCATCAAAGTCTCTTGTTTATAGTGTGCATATCTGTGATTAATTTGTGAATGTCTGAGATGTGAGAGATTTACACATGGTTTTGGAGATGAGGCCTACCTGGAAGTAAACTATATTTGCAGGAGGAAACAAAAAAAAGAAAGAATGTAAAGCACTGAAAAATAAATTGTAGAAGAGGAGGATGCATAAAGAGAGTAAACATTTATCAAACATGTTATACTACAGAGGGGGAAAGTTCCTTGTTGCTGGAAAAGTTTCTTGGCTTTCGTACTACACATCCATCACGTCAGGATAGAAAATATCACAAATAAATATTGCATTGTATAATATGGTACTCTGAATACACATAAGGGAGAGATTCTAAATGTCAATGCATAATGGATATCTCACATGTGGCTTTTATTCTAATTTGTTTTGCTGATTTTATGCTTGAGAATGATACCCAAGCTGTTAGCTACTGAAATAAGAATGCCCTATCACAGTTGTGATTTCTTATAAAACATTTAATTCAGATCTACAAGTTTTAAACTATAAAACCATACAGATCAATTTAGAAAGCTATTATGTAAAAATAGGTTAATCTTATTGAAAATGAGTTCAATTGAAATAAACTTAATTATTTAACATACAGGTGCCATGCTATTAACAATATTGCCCTGTAGAGAAAGGCTTTTTTTTTTCTCTAAAGCTTAGCAAAATTACATATTTCAGTTACAGTCAATTCATATTAATTTGCTGGAAATGAAATTATTTTTCATCCTGTAATATAGAGAAATATTATACGGACCTTAAAGAAGATTATATACAAAGTGCTTATTAATGTAATTAGTATTATGCTGTCAGTTTATCCTCTCAGATTCTAATATCAAGCGGTGTCATTTAGGACCCATGAACTAAAATAAATACCAGAACAAAAGCCAACGACCCTCCAAAAACAAACAAATAAACAAACAAAACTCTTTAAATAAGAACAAAGGTTCTTTAAAATATATTTACGATATTAATCAAAATAGATTTAATTTTATGTTAAATTCATTCCCTTTGAGTGAATACTGTTTCTAATCAAAACAGTTTGAGAAGCTAAGCCAGGAGAATCGCAGGAGTTTAAGGTTGCAGTGAGTTATGATCACACTATTGTACCCCAGCATGGGTAACAGAGTGAGACCTTATCTCAAAGAAAAAATAAAATAAAATTTAAAAACCTCAGAAACTTTGCTCAGAAAATCTACTACCTAACTTTCAGATATTTACATCAAGAAAAAGATAACGTAGGTAAAAGAATTTTTAAGAATAAGACTGAAATTCAAAATTTATGTTGTCTTCAAATAGCTGTGAATTCACTTTGTCGGTTTCAGATATTGTGAATTCAAGGGTCCGAAATATATCATGTAGGAGTCAATGTAGAATTTTTTTAAAGTTGAATTTAATTTTGTCTGAGACTTTAGCTCCTCTTTTCACACATTTCATTTTTTGTTTTCATTCTTTGTTTACTATCAGACTTCTATTACTATTATAATCACGATCACTTATAAGTCTTCCAAGATAGAGTACGAGCTCTTTGCAATCTGTTTTAGATACAGAAATTTTCAAAGATATTCATGATAAATTTCTAAAGATTCAATTTCTAGATATTTGTAGTCTGATAGAATATTTACAATGGATGGTTAAACTGAACATATAATTTTAAATGTAGAAAAATGAAAACCTTCATAGGACTTCAATAGAAAGAATTTTTTCTTGATGTTCATGTTAGTAAAATTAAAAGCTGCACAAAATCATAGGACTAGAAAAAAATTTAAAACCTTATTGACTGCTCCTTCCCATTTCCTATTTCAATCAATGTAGATAATGAAAATTTACATATTCTTAAATTCCTATATGTAGTCTCAATGTACATCATTGAAAATGAAAAATAAAGTCCTCAACCACTTTATTTACATCAGATTTTCTAAAGGGGTATTTTATAGATTGTCTTATTTCCATCTGGACTCACACTGGGTTTTGAACTCTTAAAAAAGAGGGGAGAAGTTCTATCTTTCCCTTATTAAGAATATATTTATAAATCTTCCAAATAAAAAATATTTTGGAGATATGAACAGCACACAACAAAGGTAGTAATAATTTGTTCTCATGTAGCTGATATTCTATGTCCTCATCTTTCATTTCAAGTTTGCAGATCAAATATGTACATTTTTAAAATATATTATATATATTTCAAAAATAAAGTGTCTATCTCCAAAGAAGCATCTCCTTTTCTAAAGAAATTTTAGGATGTGTGTATATTTTACAAATATGCAATAGACAAGTCTTTTTTAATCAGCATCTGTGAAAATACATGGTGACTTTCAATGATTTGCTTTCTTATATAAAAAACAAAAATACATATAAAATAAAATCCTTTATTTTTACTCTAAATGTATTTTCCTTCTTTTTATCCATGGATTGTCTTGCCGAATGTTAGTTTAAAAACAGACTTTAATTTATGTTGCTAAATTAAGATTTGAAAAGTGTAATTTCCTGTCCAACTCTTTAGTTATTTTAAGATCTCTTATACTACCTAGAAACATTTTAATATAAACCTAACCATTTAGAAAATGTACTGTTGAATATGCAAAGTGAAAACAAATTCATAATTGAGTTTCAAGTCATATTTTGAAATTTGAAAGATTTGCTAACTTATTATCTAATACAAACATTTTCACTGAGGCTGAATAATCTCCATAATCATTGTTTATAGCAAAATATATTACATTTCTTTTAATTTCCTTTACTGGTATACCACATCCTCTATATTTATCTCTATGGTGAATTGCACTTTAATATTATAAATCTGTTTGTAATGGGAATATTTTAAGAACTATATTTGTAGGAGTTTTGAGGAGAACATTGTCTACCATATTACTGAATGCCTCCCATATAAGACATCACTAAATAAGAAATGTCTTCAAGAAATGATAAATTAGGATGACCTATGCTTTTACTAAAGGTCTGCTTTGTTTATTTCTTTTTAATTCCTTTTTTCTAATAATGAAAATCATATTACTTGATCATGTCTTCTTTGATTTTTACCCTCATGAAATTTGTAACCAAATCTGAAGCTGCACTATAACAACAAACAGCTACAGCCTATAGCATGCAAAAAAGCAAACCTTAATGAGGGAGAAGAATCTGATTTCAAGAGTTAACATATTATAGTATTTAAAATATCTGGATTTTGACAAAATATTATGAAGCATACAAAGAAACAGGAGAGTATGGCTCATTCACAGAAGGAATTAACAGAAACTGTCCCCAAAGAAGTACAAACATTGAAATTTTCAAAGACTTTAAAAAAATGTCTTAAATATGCTCAAAGAGCTAAAGACAGCCATGGACAAATGGCTATAGCAAAACAGAATAATAATAGGTAAGGAAATAGGAAATAACAATAAAGAAACGGAAAGTATAAAAAGGACCCAAAAGTCAACTCTGAAAATAAAAAGTACAATAACTGACAGAGAAATTCACTATATGGTATTAATAGAAGATTGGAGCTGGCAGAAGAAAAAATAAGCAAACTTAAATATAAATTAATGAAATTATCCAGTCTGAAGAGGAGAAAGTCAGCAGAAAGTCAAGAAAATGAAGAAAAATGGATAGATACTAAGAGACCTGTGGAACACCATCAAGTAGACCAGAATACACATAATGGGAATCCCAGTAGGAGAGGAGACAGAGAGCAACAGAGAAAATATTTGAAAAAAAAATATTTGAAAACTTCCCAAATTTGGTGAAATATGCATATTCAAGAAAATCAACACATCTCAAATAGCATAAAAGCAAAAAGATCCACCCCTACACATATTATAATCAAATTGTCAAGAGCTGAGGACAAAGAGAAAATCTTGGAAGCAGCAAGGAGGAAGTGATTCATCATATATAAGGGATCTCAATAAGATTGACAGCAGATTTTTCATGAGAAAACATGAAACTCACGTTTCATGAGTTTCACAATGGAGTGGGATAACTATTTTACAGTGCTAATTTTTTTTTTAATCTGTCAACAAAGAATTCTATGTTTCAGAACTGTCACACAAAAATAAATAAATTAAGACTTTCCCAAACAAAAACTGAGAGTGTTCATTAATAGTTGATGTTCCCCAGAAGAAATGTTAAAGGGAGAGAGTGATGTCAGCAATATGGTAGAATAGGAAGCTCCAGACTCACCCTTTACCCACTAGTGCAATGAATGCACCAAAGAAACAGTTATGCATGGATCAATCTCCTCTGAAAGAAATGAAGAAAGTAGTTGAGAGACTCCTGTATACAAGGTGACTAAGAAAATACCTACAGTAAAACAGGTAGGAAAAGCTGATGTATGTTCTTATCATAAACCGCATCCTCAGCACGTCTATACAATCGGGATTAGAACCCTGAATTCCCAGTTTCTCTCTGAAAAGGAAAGGATTTGAATCACACATATAGTGCCCCACCTTTTATGGCTTCTATCTGTGGGACTGGATTCTAACACCCCTATCTGTAGGAGCTGATGTGACCCGGCATTCACTTGTACCCTGGGACCATAGGGAACAAAAAGTTTTAAACAGGCACATGGGTACTTCCCACAGCTTTCCCCTCTGGCCTAGCACAGAATGAACAGCTGATAAAACCCAGCGACTACAGCACCTATATTCTTCCTGAAAGGAATTAGCCTGCATATCTAATGCCTCAACTTTTCAAGCTGCTGCCAAGGGTCTGGCTTCTACTCACCTGTCTCTGGGAGCTGACCATGTCATCTGGAAGCTGAAATGGGTATGTGAGCATTTCCCACAACTCCTCCTCTGCTTTCTCCAGCAAGAAAAAACAAACAAACAAACAAAAACCACACAAAACAAAGCAAGCCTCCAGCTTCTCCTCGGAAAGAGTCAGACTACGCATATAAAGTCCTGAATTTTCCTGCTGCTGTGTGAGGATCTAGCTTCTAATTCTCCTTTGTCTTGGAGCTGTTGGGGTACAGCACTTGCGAATACCCCAGGTTTTGCAGAGGCAAAGCAGTAGTTTTAAACAGCCCTGCAGGCTCTTCCAGGGTTTCTTCCTCCTGGCTTGTTCCATCAAAAAGCCCAGCTATGAGCTTCTCCCTGGAAGGGGTTAGACTGTAGATGTAACATTCCAATGTTTCCAGCTGTTATCCAAAGATCTGCCTTCTAACTTTCCTGTCTCTGTGAGTTAATGGAACATTTTGAACAAGCCTGTGGGCACTTCCCACAGCTCTTCCCCCCAGATCACTCTAGTGATAAAACTAAGTCTCCAGCTTCTCCTGAGAAAGTGTTGGATTACAAAACTGCACCCCAAATTTTCTGACTGCTACCTGAAGAATTGGTTTCTATACCAACTGCTTTGATCGCTGACAGGGCTTGGAATTTACTAGGCCCTGGGGGCAACAAAGAGTAAAAGAAATGATTTGAAAGAGCATGATGCATGTGCATGCATGCATTTATCCCTGCTTCTCTCCTCAGCTCAGTGAATCCTGAGCAGGTGATAAAATCTAGGTGCCAAGTTTTGTTCCTGAGGAGAGAAGAGATTAGACCACACATGTAGCACCTGAACTTTTCTGGCTGCTACTCAATGGACTGGCTTCTGTTTCACCTGTCTTGTAGTACTGATGGGTCTTGCCATACTCTATTCTTCTGAGAACAAGAAAGAATGAAGATGATGTTTTGGATGAGCACAGAGTTTTAAGAGGCACCCAGAATCTCTGGCTGGGCCGAATGATCAGGTTCATCTCCTATATAAGACCAATATGTGAAGATTGAGAGAAATTATTGTTTTATGTAATGTGTAGAAACCAACACAGAGAATCAAGCAAAATGAAGAAACAGATAAATATGTCATATAAAAGAAAAAGATAAATATCTAGAAACTGACACTAATGAAATGGAGATATGTGATATACCCTACAGAGAATTCAAAATAATGATCATAAAGCTGCTCACTGAGTTAAGGAAATTAGTGTAGGAACAAAGTGAAAATCTCAATAAAGATACAGAAAACTTTTTTAAAGAGCCAAACAGGAATCATAAAGTTAAAGAATACAATAACCAAAACAAAAAATTCATCTGAGTGGTTCAAGAGAAGAGTAGATCAAGGAAGAGAAAGGATTAGCTAACTCAAAGACAGGTCACTGGAACTCTCCAGTCAGAGGACAAAGAAAAAAAAAAAGAATAAAAAGGGGTGAAGATAGCTTATACATCTTATGGGACACCATCACAGAGACCAATATAAGTATTATAAAAGTCAAAGAGAAAAAAAAGGAAGGGACAGAAAACTTATTTTTAAACATAAGGCAGAAAATTTTCCAAGTATGAGAAAGAAAATGGAAACCAAGATCCAGGATTCCTAAAGGACACAAAACAAGATAATTCCCAAGGGATCCACACTGAAACACATCAAACTGTCAAAAGTTAAAGACAGAGAAAATTTTGAATACAACAAGAGAAAGGTGATTTACACACACTTTAATCTTAATAAGACTGTGAACGATTTTTTCAGCAGAAACGTGAGCCTGAAGAGAGTAGGATAATATATTTGAAGTGCTGAATATAAACTTGCCAACCAAAATATTATACTTGGCAAACCTGTCTTTTAAAAACAAAGGGAAGCTTAGACAATAGCAAGATGGCTGAATAGGTCACCTGTTCAAATCCTCCCAAAACTACAGGAATTCTGCTCCCACCCACAGACAGGTCTCTTTGTGGGATCATCAGTATTGAGGTAGATGGCTGTGGAACCCTAGTGGAGCCAAAGATATAGGAGGGTGGTTTTGAGAGTGCAGACTGGCACCCCGGTGGCAGATCTTCTGATCATGCTCTTGGATTTAAGCCCAGAAATGATTCTATTCCCTAACGGGTTTGGCTACAGCCTGATTTGGAATTGAGGATGCAACTAAAATCATCTGCCAAAAAATCTAGGGCAATTTCTTTGCACTAATGTCTCATCAGAGAGTCTTGTCTGCCCACTGACATCAGTCTTAGTAGTGATCCTGAAAGTTGTCATGTCTGTTGACTCCAGCCCCCTTCAAGTGAGGTCCCAGCTTAGAACCGCTCACATGAGGACCCAGAGGAAGACTCACCCATATGTCACAGCCTGGGAGTCTAAGTCTCTGTGACAAGCTTTCCAGCCTCTGTGCCACAGCAGATTCTAAAAGGGCTCAGTCTCATTTCCAGCTTCTCCTGCTACAATCAGGGAACAATCCTGTCTGTGCAGGAACTTGCTGGTAGATACATATTAACCTGAGACAATGAGACAGGCTAACCAGCCTCTGTCCCTAGAGCAGATCCTTCAGAGTCCCAGTCTCAGCTTCAGCTCCCACTGCTGCTACCAGGGACTTATCCTACCTGTGCAGGGACCTGCTGGGACATATGTGCCTGTCTGAGCCAACAAGATAGTTTTACCAGCCTCTGTCTCACAGCATATCCTGAGGGGGCCCAGTCTCAACTCCAGCCCCTTTCACTATAGTTGGAAAATATCCCACCTGGAAGGGACCTGCAGGTACTCTTGTGCCCAGCTGAGCCAATAAGACATATTGTCAGCCTCTATCTCACAGAAGATCCTGAGGGGGCCCAGTTTCAGCTCCAGCCCCACTCACTGCAGTTGGGGAGTTATCTCCCTATTCAGGGAGCTGTTGGGGGATGCATGCTCAACTGGGCCATCAGAAAAATATCACAATTTTTTTCCCTCAGGGGATACTAAGAGGGTACAGTCATAGCTTCATTCCCTCTTGCTACAGTTAGGGAACCATCCCACCTCTGTAGGGAACTATTGGGTGGCATCCCCATCTAAGCCACTGGGGTATGCTTATCAGCCTCTGCCCCACAACAGATCCTGGGGGGCCTAGTCATGGCTCTAGATCCTCACACTGCAGACAAAGAACTCTCCTGCTTGTGCAGGGTACTGTTGGGAGGCTCACTCATAAAAGTTGCCAGAATAGGCTTCCAGACTCAAATCACTGGCCAGATTTCCCACACAGCCCAGATACCCTCCTTGGGTCTGCCCCAAATTTCTTAGGCCCGAGAGCTGTGACAACCTTAGAGCACTTACAAAACCTGCATTAAACCTTGCACTTGGCAAGACATAGAGCAAACCTGGGCTTAGACTTACACCCTTTTAGTGCTGAGATGACTGAAGTGGTCATGGGCTCGGAATATACAATTAGCTTTCTTATTATCTCTGGAAGGGCCCCTGAAGAATGTCAGACACAAACAAAATCAGACTATGAAGACTGGAATAAATACCTATCCCTCAATGCATAGGTATTATTGCATGTCCACAACATTAAGAACATTCAGGGAAATACGAATGTTCCTCATATTTTGTCCTCATCAAATGGACAAAAACAAGGTGCCAGAGCCCAACCCTAAAGTGATGAAGATGTCTGATGTCTCAGACAAAGAAGTCAAAATAGCTCTTTTAAGGGAGCTAAATGAACTTCAAGAAAATACAGAGACATGATTCAGAAATTAATCAGGGGAATGAAATTGAAATAATAAAAAAGTTCAATTGTTATTAGTTTAAAATAATTTGTAATAACTATAAGATGTTTTTTGTATGCCTCATGGTAACCACAAAGCAAAAATATATAATAGATACACTAAAAATAAAAAGCAAGGAATCCAAATAAACTACTAGAGAAAATCACTTACCCACAAAAAAGGACAATAAGAGAGGAAGGAAGGAGGGAAGGAAGAAAGTATCTACAAAATAACTAGAAAACAAGTAACAAAACGGAAGGAGTAAGTCTTTATCTATTAATAATTACATGAATTAATGTACAGGACTTAAATTCTCCAATTAAAATATACACAGTGGCTGAATGAATCAAAAAACAAAACAAAACACAAAACCCAACTAACTACATGTCGCCTACAAGAAACTCATTTTACCTGTAAGAGGACACATAGACTGAAAGTAAAGGGATGGAAAAAGTTATTCCATGCAAATGAAAACCTAAAAAGACCGGAAGTAGCTATACTTATATCAGATAATACTGACTTTAAATAAAAAATTACAAAAAGAGGCAAAGAAGCCCATTATATAATGATAAAGAAGTTAATAGAGCAAGAGGATATAACAATTGTAAATATATATGCATCCAACATCAGAACATCTAAACATATAAAACAAATATTAACTGACACAAAGGAAGAGAGTCTGCAATACAATACTTTCAACAATGGACAGATCACCCAGTCAGAAAATTAACAACAACAACAACAAAAATCAAAGTTAAACTTCACTCTAGACCAAATGGATCTAATAGACATTTACAGAACATTCCATCCAACATCTACAGAATACACATTCTTCTCAACAACACATGGAACATTCTCAAGGATAGCCCATGACTTAGGTTACAAAACAAATCTTAACAAATTTTAAAAAATCAAAATCATATCAAATATCTTTTCTGACTACAAGGGAATAAAACTAGAAATCTATAACAAGGGGAACTTTGGAAAGTGTACTGTGAAAATGAAAATTAAATAATGTGCTCTTTGACAATCAATATGTCAATGAGGAAATGAAAAAGGAAATTTAAAAAATCCCTTGAGATAAATGAAAATGGAAACGCAACATACCAAGACACATGAAATACAAAAAAACCAGTTCTAAGAGAAAGTTTATAGCAAAAAACACCTACATGAAAAAAAGTGGAAAGATCTCAAATAACCAACCCAACATTGCACTCAAGGAACTAGAAAAATAAGAACAACTCTAACAAAAAATTCTAAAAAGAAAAAAAAACTCTAAAAAAAATCACAGCAGAAATAAATAAAATAGGGACACATACAAAAAAACAAAGGATCCATTAAATGAAAAGTTGGTTTCTGAAAAGATAAAAAAAAAAAATCAACAAACCTTTAGTCAAACTAAGAAAAAAAGAGAGAAGACAAAATAAATTCAAAGATGTAAAAAAGAGACATTGCAACTGAGACCACAGATACACAAAAGATTACTAGAAATTATTATGAACAATTATACAACAAAAAATGGGAAAACCTATAAGAAATTAGCAAATTCCTGGATACATAAAACTTACCAAGATTGAATCATGAAGGAATAGAAAACTGTAACACACCAATAACAAACAACAATATTGAATCAGTAATAACAAGCTTCTCATCAAAGAAAAGCCCAGGACCTGATGGCTTCACTGCTGAATTCTATGAAACATTTAAAGAAGAACTAATACCAATTATTCTCAAATTATTCCAAAAAACTGAAGTGAAAGAAATTCTTCCAAATGTACTCTGAGGTCAGCATTACCCTGATACCAAAAGTAAACAAAGACATGATAAAAAAAAAGAAAAGTCAGGTCAATATCCCTGATGAACTCAGATGCAAAAATCCTCAACAAAATACTAGCAAATTCAATACTACAGTGCATCAAAATGGTCATTCATAGTGATAAAGTGAGATCCATGACAGGGATACAAGAATGGTTCACATATACAAACCAATAAATTTAATACATTACATTAACAGAAAGAGACAAAAACAATATGATCATCTCAGCAGATGTAGAAAAAGCATTTGATAAAATTCAACATCCCTTTATAAAATAACTCTGGAAGCCCTAATTAGAATAATTACACAAGAAAAAGAAATAAAATACATTCAAATAAGAAAGGAAGAAGTAAAATTATCTCTGCTTACAGATGACATGATCCTATATGTAGAAAATCCTAAAGACTTAATTAAAAAAAAATAAAAACTGTCGGAACTAATTAAAAAATACAGTAAAGTTATAAGATATATAATCAAAATGAAAAAAAATCAGTAGCATTTCTATACACAAATAAAAAACTACCTGAAAATGAGAAAATAGTTTCATTTACAATAGTATCAAAAACAAAACTTAGAAATAAATTTGACCAAGGAGGGGGAAGATCTGAACACTGGATATTATAAAACATTAATGAAAGATATTTTAAAAGTCACAAATAAATGAAAAGATATTCCATATTCAGGGACTCAGAGAATTAATATTGTTAAAATATTCTTATTACACAAAGCAATCTACAGATTCAACACAATCCCTATCGAAGTATCAAAGCAATTCTAAAATTCATATGAAACGACAAACAACCCTGTACAGTAAAAGCAATCTTGAGAAAGAAGAACAAAGTTGGAGGCATCACACTTCCTA
>RJWJ010015670.1:0-35798 GCA_004363605.1 Indri indri
TTCAAAAAATTCCCACCAAAGTCTCTTAGGTTTTCTGCCAATTTAATTAAGTCTTTATTAAAAATGGGTAGGTTTATCTATTTTTTCCAATGCTATAAAGGTTATTTAATTTTCTTATGAAGCAATGGTTATGGCAACTTACCTTCTTAGGTCTTAATTTTGCTTGTTTAATTTCTAATCTAATTTTCCTCTTTTTTAAGAATAATATTTGCTATTGGATTTTAGTAAAAATATTTCATCAGTTCCTATTTTACTTGAAGATTTTATTAGGAATGATTATTGTATGATATCACAAGCTTCAGCATCTATCGGTACGATCATTTAACTTTAATTGGTTGATAAAATGTGTTATGTTTACATACTTCCTTAACTCAAATTCCCCTTGACTTCCTAGTAATAGCCTACTTGATCTTTCTTTTGCTGAGTGGTTGAATTCTGTATGCTAATATTTTATTTAAAAATATTTGTATCTATAGTCATAAATAAAAATAGTTTTTATTTTTCATTAGGTTTAGCATTAAAATTATGCTGACTTCTTGGAAGCTGTCCATCTTTTCTTTGGCTGAGAACAGTTGAAATAACACTGCCTAGATAAAACCCTGCTGAAAAACCCAATTAGTACTGGTGTTTTATTCAATGGTAGATCTTGATTCACCTCTCCAATTTCTTCCACAGTAATTAGTGTAGTCATATTTTCCAGTTATCCTTAGTCAACTTTGTAATATTTTCTGGAGGAAATCTTCAGTTTTTCTCTAGGTTATCAAATTTGTTTCTTTAGAATTACAAATAATAGTCTCTCAGAATTCTTTAAATCCATCTACTTTCTGTGGTCATCTCTTCTTTCTTATTCCTAATTTGTTTTATTTCTATTTTCTGCTTTCTTCATTGAATAATCAAAATTTGAATTTTGAAGAATTGAATTTTGTTTATTTATTTTATTGGTCATTATTAAACCAGGTTTTTTATTTGTTTATCCTTCCTACAATTTCTAAAATTTTCTGTTTCATCAATTTTAGTAATTATATTTATTAATTCACTTCTATTTTATTTGGGAGCTGTTTTTTATTATTATATAAGATAAAAACATCATATTTTCTTTATTTTTGCATTTCCTTCTTTATCACAAACAGGTTTTATGTCACTTATTTTTACCTTAAGTATAGCTTTTGATATATTTTATAAAGTACTTTCTTGTGCATGGATTTCTATGAGTTTCACTTTTCATTAACTCTTTGGTTCTAGGATTATTTAGGAGTGTTTTCCTCATTTATTGGTCTCTCTATTATTGTTTATGTCCAGGAATGTGTCTTGCAAAATGTCAACTTCTGAATTTAAGGGATTTTTGGCCAAAGAATCATAAATTTTGTAATAGTTCCATGAACATACAAAAAATTGTTTATTGTACATATTGTGAAACATTCTGTCTTTGTGTCTCTGTTCTCTGTCTGTCTCTATATATCTATATATCTCTATCTCTGTCATCTACCTATTTATCACCTATCTGTGTAGCAGCTACATCTCAACCTAACTGGAGATACAGCAAAAGCTTCAGTCACCAGCTGAAATTATACCTGAAATTTCTTTTCTTTTTTTTTTTTTTTTTTGAGACAGAGTCTCACTTTGTTGCCCGGGCTAGAGTGCCATGGCATCAGGCTTACTCACAGCAACCTCAAACTCCTGGGCTTAAGCAATCCTCCTGCCTCAGCCTCCCGAGTAGCTGAGACTACAGGCATGTGCCACCATGCCCGGCTAATTTTTTCTATATATTTTTAGTTGTCCAGCTAATTTCTTTCTATTTTTAGTAGAGACAGGGTCTCACTCTTGCTCAGGCTGGTCTTGAACTCCTGACCTTGACAGATCCTCCCGCCTTGGCTTCTCAGAGTGCTAGGATTACAGACGTGAGCCACCACGCCTGGCCATACCTGAAATTTCTTACTCCTCTTCTCAGGAACTAAGGGAATGACAGCAAGCCCTAATGTTGACTCATATACCGACTGGTTCACAGAGGTAACACATAGAGAATCCTTGAGGATTCTTGTGACAATTTGAGGAGCAAGATCACAGGAAAAGTCTGGACATCTGGCTAGTAAATTATTGGTGTATATGTATCAGTAAAATTTTGGGCTCTTATAAATATGACCATGGCTATTTTTAGCAGGTAAAGCAAGGAACTCACCACTTACACTTGATGATCAAATGCTAAATCTTGTTTGATTCATAAAAGAAGTGGCTATAGGACATGTTCTTTCTTTTCTTTCTTTAATCAAAGAGAGGATAAAATAATTTGGATTAAGTTGCTTTAGAACCTTAACTAGGAGAATAAACCTAGAGGCCAAATCAATTTTCCTCCACTAGATTAAAATGTTTAGTTTCTATAAATTTCAAGAATAAAGAAAATAGAGAGTTTCAGAAATTCTTGGGTAATGCCAAGCAAAAAGCTTAACTAAAGTCTCATTTAAGCCATCCTGAGCCTTTCAAAGGGACGTCAGCCTCTAATCTTTTGTCTGGAAACTTCAGATGGGTCTTCAGGTGAGAGGATTCTCCCAGAAACATCAAGGTTCCTCACTGTACTGGTTGCTTGGGGGGTCAGGTGGTACCCCTACCAGGGGAGAGTGAGCTAAACATGTTACCACCTGAATGCTCAGAGAGACCCTCTTGATGTTATTTCCTGGCAATTCTCTTCCTTGGGCATTTTGCCTGAAGCTGTGATCCATCCACTTTTTTAAAAAGGATCGTCTACTGGTCATTGCTTTTCATTTTGTCACACAATACACTCCATCTGATTCCCTAAACATCTCATATTTTGTTCCACTCTGTATCTTTGAATGAACTGTGTCATTTGCTCCTTCCTTTTTCTGAAGAACTCCTACCTATGACTCAGGACTCACCAGTGAATCATGCCCAAACTCCCCTCATCTTCCAGGCAGAGTTATGTACTCCCTCCTCTTCCTTCCCACAGCAGCCTACACAGACCATCAAACACTTCATAAATGCTCTTTGAAAGAATATTTTATCTTTCTTCTCTGTTACCCTAGTGCTGAACACAGGATCTCATACAGAGTAGGTACTAAATGATCGAGTAAATGGATGATTGAACAAACAAATGCATTCTAAAACCCAGCATATGTTTTAAAGAAATTCAGTATCACATGGGGTTCCAGTTGGCATCAAACTGCTTTGAAAATAAATTGAAGGCCTTTTAATTAACTGATTTTAGCTAACTACCCTTGAGACCAAGACAGACATTAAGATAGGAGAGGACAGATTAAGGGCAGATAACTAAAAGCTCATGTAAAATTAGCTACTGACATGAATCTCTGAGAATCTTCGAAAAGGAAAAGCCTAGATGCAGTAATGTTTGCTCATTTAAAAAATATACGTGAATGATTGGTAAGTTTGAGATTGACCCCTGGCAAAATTCTAGATTTAATTATTAAACAGATTGGTTTTAAGCCATTAGTAAAGAATAAAACGATTACCAACACAGAATACTGTGTCAGAAAACAAAAATCATATGTTATGAGTTTGGTTTATGTAACAGGGTTTCTTAGGATGCGTTGGATAAATGTAGTTTAAATTTCAGTGAGGTGAGTAAATAGTTAAACAAAGATACTCATTTTATGTTCATTTACGTTAGGCCACCACCTGGAAAGAGCAGTCCAGTGTTATGCCACAGCACTGTACTCTGAGTCTTCTCTTATTCAGTACTTATATTAGTTGCTTAAGGACCCAGAATTCATGTATACAAAATTCATGGCTATGAAAAAGGTGACTACTGTAATAGATGCCAGAATCAAGAGTTAAAAGTTAGCAAGTAGCTACACCAGGCTGAAATCCTCAAAATAAAAGTTAGTACATATAAATGTAAATGCTTATATTCCCATTCAAGGAAACAACTGCCTGACAGTAGTATAGACCCTGTATATTTTGAGATTAATTACAGTTCTAAACATTTGTGATTGTAGAAGTAATTTGGTCTCACCCTCTCCTTTTACAGATGGACTTTGAAACAGCCATGGATAAGTAAGAGCTGTCCAGGAGCCAGGATTAGGACTCAGCTCTACTAAATCCAAGTTTCTTCATTCTATTAAACTCCCTTTATAATTCACCTTTCAAAACACACTAGAATAATTCTATCCACTCCTGAACATTACATTAACAGTGCACTGATGAGTTATAGTGTCACAAGATGAAAGCCATGAGGAATATAAGGGATCTATAAACCATGATCGATGAGGTACAAGGAGATACTGACTCAAAACTGAGGTACTTAAATGAAAATGTTAAGAATGCATCTTCATGTTTATAAGACTGTTTAAGAAGCTGTCTTAAACTCTCCAAAAGATTGTCAGTCATTTGGAAGAAGGAAGAATCTGAGAATGCATTGTTCCAAAAAGTTAGAACTGGAATAGACTGGTCAAAATAACAGGGAATATGAACTTAGAATTGTCTGTTATTAGCATTAATAAGCAGAGCCTGGTGGACCACTGTCAAAATCTGAATAAAGGATGAAAGTCAATGTAGATGACTAAATTCCCCCTAACTTAAGGAAGAACCCTGGATTTGATCTGTGCTTACTGGGTGCTCTTGTGTGCCACAGCTCTGTAGTTTTAACCAACACACCACCTCCATGATTCATTTGTACACCCAAGTAAACCTTAAGCGGGAGGCAGGATCACTATCAGTGAGTCCCTGGAATACAGCCAGCTGAAGCCATCTGTACCGCCACACTCCTTCCCCAGGGCTGGACAAGTGCAGGTACTTAAAATAACATTCCACAAAATGTTTGCCCAAAGCATTAATGCTTTAAGATTTTGTCTTTAGTTTTGATCCCACGAAATGATTATCTGTAGAAAATGAGGGACAATAAGGAAAAATTTAGAAAAGACTAAGCAAATGTTAATTGTTTCCTGTGTCTTGTCTCATTTATCCTTTACAGCTATTAGAACAGATCACTGATGGAGTTTTGCTTATGTGGCTTAAAGGGGATTGTCAGGATTAGCAAGGAAAAATAAAAACCAAGGATAATTTCTTTAAGGTATTAGACTAAGAAGCAATAGATGATCATAAGCCTAGACAGTAACTTAGCACACGGCCAGTAATTGCACAACATTCACCTGGAACACCAGCTGCACTAACACCTCTGTTTTCTAGGCAGTGGAATTCCGCTGTTTCAGCCTGGTGGGACACACTTGTTCAGCAATTCCTATAGAGTGAATTGCTTTCGCATTGATTGTGAAAGAAGTTCACGTGCCAGTGTCTTCTAAATAAAAATAATGCACCTGTCATATAATATTTGGTGACATTGAATTAATTGTCTTCCTGCCATCTGGAATGCACTTCTAGCAAGAGATTTGGTTAATAAATTATTAACCAAATAATTAGTTATATTTTCTAACTTAGATTTACTAAAAATGGTTAGAAATTATGAATATTTGATGATTACGTTAAGCAAAGCAATTGCTAGATTGGTTTTTAAATCCATTCTAATTTTATAATTTAAAAAATCACATCTTTTTATATAGTAAAAATTCTGTCACCAAATATGAGGGTTGCCTCTACAACTCTTAATTTAAAACTCGGTTTCATTCAGAAATGCTCAAGGGTGGTGGTGACGGGGGAGACATCATAATAGACTTTTTCCTTGTTTTTGAATACAAAAATACTCTTGAGACACCTGCTCATGAACTCATATATTAATATTTATATTAAAATTTCTCTGCTCTTCTTAGAGCTGAGTGGAATGAAAAATGAAAGGTCATAACCGGAAAAGGAAGTCGGGCTTGGATGAAAGTCAAACGAGTGGGAAAGAGAGCTGTAGGGGTAGTAAGACTAACGAGAAACGGAGGGAAGGTGTGCCCAGCAGAGAGCAGAGGAAGGTGAGTCTATGGCACAGGCGGTTCCTGAGAAAGGAGAAAGAGGAACTAAAACATAAGAGCAGAATCCTGAGGCAGCTCCAGAGCTCGGAGTGAAGAAATAGTATAATTGGAGTCAAAGGTCAAAATAAAAGCAAATTTAGACAAATTGTAAAACTATCCTTTTGCACTCAGCACTGATTAACCAGACACTATCAAAACTCAAGTTGCCGTAATCATTACATAAGTGAGGATCATCATGCCTTTTCTATTTATCCTTTATTAGGTGCCCTCGAACTTTCATATTCATTTGTCCTTATATTGCATAAAATAAGTGGTGAATAAATTTCCTTAGCAAAACCAACCTAAGGTCACTATAGTCAACAGCCCAAAACTCCACAGTAATTGAAACTAAAAATTATGACACAGGAGTCAGTAGATGACCTTTAGCACCCCTACTAAATTCAAAAGGCAATGTAATATCTTGGATTAAAAGAACTGTATAATTTTATTTTATAGAATAAGGAGATAAATAGGGTCTGCCAAAAGGCAGTATGATTCACAAATAATAAAAAATGGAAATACAGTACATTAACCAATTTTTCTGTGAAAATTTTAGTATACTATTAAATATTAATATATTAATGTTTACATATTACCCTTTTTGAAACATAATTCCAAGGGCCATACAAATAAAATTACTTTTTATCCCTGTCTATGCCTCACAAATGCAACAGTAGGAGTGGGAAGGAGCAAGGTTGTTACTAAATTGAATGCATCAAAATAATTATTAAATACTTGAGGAGGCTGAAAAGAAACACTATGTAATCTTGTGTACACTACTCCCCTGCAGCAATGAATTAATGAATTGAATTCTTTTATAAGCTAGACATTAGGTTGAGTGTTGTAGAAAGAAACATATGCAGACAGATATGGTTCCTGTTCTCTTGGAGCTTCTACTTTATTGGAGAAAACAGAAAAATAAACAAAAATTTAATGTCGGTACATTTATAATTATAAATTATAATAAATGCTGTAAAAGTGAAGTGTGGTGTTAAAGGCATAATGAGAAATTATAACCGAAGGAACAGATTTTGATTGCAGAATCAAGGAAGCCTCCAGGAAAATGACTTTTAAGATGGGCTAAATGGATAGAGGTGAGCTAAGTGAAGGCGGTAGAAGTATTCCAAGCAGTGGGGACAGTTCTGAGACAGGAGACAGCTCGGCAAATTCCAAGAACTAAAAGAAGGTCAAATGGCTGGAACAAAAGCAGAAAAGGGGTGTGTGGGGAGAGATGAGTTCCAAGAGGCAGGCCTGTGCCACATTGCATAGGACCTTGTTGGATATATTTGGGATTTTGGATCTTAATGGGAAACAACTAAAATATTTTAAAAACAGAAGCCACACAATTAGTTTTGTAAAATCCATCTGGCTATCATTTAGAGAATGGATGAGAGAAGAGCAAGAGTAAAAATAGGGAGATTAGTTAGAAGGTGACTAATAAATGATAATTGTTCGGTGGTGCTGGGGCAGATGGAGAGAAACGGACAGATTTAAATTACAATTTGGAAGTAAAATTGACACCGACCAGAAATTCTGGAATATTGTCAAATAATAGCAGTGATATCTTTGTCTTATTCTTGATTTTAATGGAAATTCCTCAAATATTATTCCTGGGTTAAGTCTTGACATTTCTTAGGAAATATAAGACATTTGCAACTCTCTGTTGAAATGAACTTGGTCTGTACTTTCCCTTGGGTTCTAACTTGTTCAAGAATATTTCCTGTTAAGAACCTTAGGCTTGCTTTGGATTTTGGTGTATTTAAAGTTTTCTTCTTCCCTATTCTACACCTTCTCCAGCTACTGCCCTACTGCTGTCGTCCGCTTCACACCCAGTTCTTGAGAGGGTTTTCTGCATGGTCTCTTTGTCAACTGTAATTTATTCTTTAACAAATTCCAACCTGATTTCTGTTCTCATTATTCCCAAAATTATTTTGCCTAAGTCACCAATGACACAAATGGGAAAGATTTAAATTTCTAACAACAAGGGAATGGTCAAATAAAATATTATATATCCATATAGTGAAATATTATGCAATCATTAAAAATAATACTGTAAAAGACTATTAAATGTTCATGAAATATTATAGCCCTTGATAGTTATTATCTTCTTATGTGTGTGTGTGTCTCTTTTTCTGTTTTCAGACATTTCACTTTTTCTATAACTACTATTAAGTGATGCAACGACAGAGGGTTAAGCATATTTCTCATAAATTAGAGTTATTCACTAGCACTGTAAAGAATCAAGAAAATAACACACAGTCTGTAATGAATGGCATTAAGCCTCCGGCTTGGCTGTGGGATTACCATTACTCCTTCCCAATTGCCTGCTACCATGGATAATTGAAAGCTGGCATGGTTACTCCCATACCAATTGTCATTGGCCACAGATAAATTGCTATGATTTTTGAAATCATAGTTATTGTTCTGCTCCATCTGTTCTCTTCATTTTTCAAGTCAGCTGTCAAATCAAACAAGTAAGTTCTTCCTAAAAGTTGTAGAAGTTTTCCACGTTACTAGGGTAAATGTAACAATTGTAAAACATGCTGATGTTCAGTAGAATGCTGCAAGGTGAACCAAAAGAGAATTCATAGGAACTAAGGTAACATGTGGTCTATTGCTTTAGAGTGATGATGGGAAAGTGCTATATTTATAATGACAGCATTTAACATTCTTGCATTAGTTTTGAATTTTGAATACTAGGCATAATTGCAAAGAAGATTTAATAGTGAAATACTAAAAATGTATTTCAACTCTGACCTGCTTTTCTGTTTATTCTAGTCTCAGTTTTATTTTAGCTAAAATGAATAAGCATGTGATGCTATGTAAAAGTATTATAGAAAATCATTCTATGGTTTAATTGTTCGATACATTGTATTCTCTATTCCCATTCTAATTAAGATTTTTTTATATTTTCCTATTACACATAAAGCATCTCTACAATTTCAAATTCAAAAATATCTTTTTTTTAATGAGTGGTAGTGTTTTTAAAATTTTTTTTTTATTATTTCAGCATATTACGGGGGTACAAATGTTTAGGTTACATATATTGCCTTTGCCCCACCCAAGTCAGAGTTTCAAGCCTGTCCACCCCACCGACAGTGCACACCGCACACATTAGGTGTGAATATACCCATCCCCTCATCGCCCCTCCCACCTGCCAACACCCAATGAAAGTTACTACTACATGTGCACATAAATTTGATCAATTAATACCAATTTGATGGTGAGTACAGGTGGTGCTTGTTTTTCCATTCTTGTGATACTTCACTTAGTAGAATGGGTTCCAGCTCTATCCAGGATAACACAGGAGGTGCTATATCACCATTGTTTTTTGTGGTTGAGTAGTACTTCATGGTATACATATACCACATTTTATTAATCCACTCACGTATTGATGGGCACTTGGGTTGTTTCCACATCTTTGCAATCGTGAATTGTGCTGCTATAAACATTCTAGATTCAAAAATATCTTTTGACACAGTCTCCAAAATGAAGTAAAATTTACTAATATAGTCAACCTTTCTACTCTGCCCTACTATTAATTTAAAATAAGAATATTTTACCTCATTTGTGTTAATTATGAAAATGGCCCCATTTTTCAGCCCTCTATATATTCATACTCCTTGCAATGTGACTATGCAGCTTCTCTCATCAAGAGATGGGCTCTATTTTCCCACCCCGTGAATTTGGGATGGGTTTGAGACTTGCTTTGGCCAATAGAATACGGTGATGATAGTGGCACGCTAGTTCTGAGCCAGGGGCCTTAAGAGGCCTGATGTGCTTCTGCTTGCCCTGTTTAAATCCCTGCCTTCACCCGGAGAACAAGTCCAGGATAACTGCTGGAAGGTAAGAAACCATCTAGACTAGAGGACATGTTGTCTAGCAGATGCCAACTTAGACCAGCCATCCTCAGCCAACCTGGCAGCTGAAAAGAAATATACAGTTGTCCCTTGGTACATGCCAGAGATTGGGTCCAGGACCCCGCAGTTAGCAAAATCCGTGAATACTTAAGTCTCATGTATAAAATGGCATAATATTTACATAGAACCTATCCACACATTCTCCCATATACTTTAAATCATCTCTGGATTACTTATAATACCTAATATGATGTAAATGCAAAGTAAATATTAATAGTTGTTATACTGTATTATTTCTTATTTGTATTATTTGTTATGTTACATTGTTATTTTTTATTTTTTATTTTTTTTGCTACATATCTTCCATCTGCAGTTGGTTGTATCTGTGATGAGTAACCCTCAGATATGGAGGGCAGACTTTATAAGCAAACTCACACAAGATCAACTGAGACCAAAGAATCACTGAGTTAAGCCTAGTATAAGCTGCTAAACCACAGAATCATGAGCTAAATAAATGAATGTTGTTCTAAGCATCTAAGTTTTGGGGTGATATTTAACCAGTAGCTAACTACTATAATCTCTTGTTTACTTATTTAGAAGAAAAATTAGAAATTAATATTACACAATCTAAAAAATTAAATCTAATTATGTCAAATCTATTTTTCTCAAAATATTAATATTTCGTGTTATTGTTCATATTTTGGCTGTTGAGGATATTAACAGTTATTGAGCACCTTTTATTCACCAGGTACTTATTAATTATAATTCCTACAATCATCCTATGAGGTAGAAAATAGCTTCATTTTATAAAAGAGGAAACCAAGGTAAAGAAAGCAAGGACCATATCCAAGTTCACACAGCTAGAACAGCAGAGCTGGATTGGAACACAGAGCGCAAGAATATGTGAATCCATTTATGCCATGAGAGGTCACAATCAGTTTCACAATAAACTGTCAAGTCTAGGCTCATTTTGGAGTGTTATTCCAGAAAGCAGGATTGTATGTTCCCTGTTGAATAACCTTGAGGCTGCCCCAAAATGTTCTGAATAATAGCTTCCATATATTATACAGACTTCCTCATTTGGGCTTTTTCTCACTCAATACCAAGTTTTAAGTTGCCAAAAATCACAGCTACCCTTTCAAATTCTCAAGTTTTATGTGCAACTATGATGACAATTGAATGAGAAATTGACTAAAGTGAAAATATTTTACAGTGTAAAAAGTCTTGATTTATTTGAAGCCATAATTGTTGTTTCTAGTAGCAAACGATTACTATTGATTGTCTGACTGACTATAATTTCATGATATTTGATCCTAGAAGTCAATATTTTACTTACTTACTGGCAGGAGACATTATCTGTGGTTCTAGCATAAAAATAAAGTCTTATCTTCTAACTTTGGTTGTTATGAATTAAATATGAAATTTTAAACTATCAGAACTAAATGAACAAAATTCTACCAAGTAAATTGTCCGTCATTAGCCTAGCATTTATATATTGGAACTATGTGTGACATATTACAGGCACCGATACGTTTTTAACACTGAAAACAACAGCAGAATAACAAGAATGAATGAAATGCTGGTGCTTTTTAATATTCACTTGGCTAGAAACCAGTATGAATGATTAAGCTATGGCACAGATAAGTGAAGACATTGTCTAGTAAGCATTTTCCATTTCTTCTTTACATCTTCAAAAGCAACCACCAAAGGCAAAAGGCTGCATATGAAATTAATGCTAATAATATCAACACTAATAAAATTGACTCTAAACCTAAATATATTTTATTTTAGTCCGGCCTATGAAAATTTGAATTACGTCATCTGAAAATTACCTGACGATGATGGCTGATAAAATAAATACAAATTTTTGGATGACTAATTATAAGTAACTCCAGATAGTTTGGAGGTAGTAAAGTATATGTTTACTTTACCTAGGTTATAATAGACATTTTAATACTTTTATTCATTTGAATATTACATTTTATTCAGAATTCTATAATAACGTATAGTTAAATAAATCAACTAAGAATAGGGGTCTGTGGCATTTTTTTCCAGTGGATTCCATCAGGTAAAAATATTTGCAACTGCTATAAAACCAGAGTAATAAATTTTTAAACACAGTTTTCTGATTTAAATACATATATTACATGGCACGTTAGGACCTAGATTATACTATGGCAACAAGACAATAAAAATCACATGTCCCTGGAAATTTACAACCAGTTTTCCAACTACAGTTTTAAGAGATGAGTTAAAGCAGGCACCACATGCATATGCTAGTTTTGTGGTTGTTTATTTTTATTAGTTTAACCCAGAATGGAAGAAAAGATCAGTAATCAAGATGGTCAAAGTCGATGATGCCCATAAGCCTAAACAAAAGTAGGCCAGAACCTACTCGGCCATGTACTCTCACGGCTACAGAATATGTCAAATGATGGATGCTGTCCACACCTCCTTGAGTCACACCGTTCATGAAGAAAGTTTATTTGATTGTTTTTTTTTCTTTTCATTAAACTTAACAGACCTTTGAGAAACCAAATCACTTTAATTCCCCAAGGGGAAAAGTTCCACTCTAGCTGAAACATCTTAGATCCTTATAATAATTTGCTACTATATGTGTTCATGTTAAAGGAACTCTTGAATGAACCAAAATCGATTGCATTCTAGGTAGTAAATCAGGACGTAAATGTTGTAAGTAGCAGTTGCCACCGGATGTTTCTCTTTCATAATCAAATGGTATTTAACAATAGGTTTAGCAGAGTCAAGTTTAACTCTAAGAAAATTAGTTCTTAAGCTTCAAGTTAGTCACAGCTTGAATGACAACATAAAAGAATGATCATTTTTAAAAGCAAACTAAATTACGTGATTTGAAACAATCACTTAAAAATACTGAATGCAATGATGAAGCAGATATTTACATTTCCTTTTCCATTTGCTTCTTCTTTTCATAAATGTAACCAAGTAATATTTTTATTTTCACAAGGACATGATGTAAAAATCTGAGCTCAGGATTAAGGAATGAAGAGCACTTCAGTGAACCTCTGCTAAATAGTCTTTTTTCTATTGTAATATTAAGGGCTTAGTTCATGCATTTACATTTGGTTATATAACAAGTGTTTGACTAAATCATTGCTAGGGAGGCTGATAATATGGGGATAACTGTCACCTCAAGAGTGAACTCTCTGTTTTGTTCACTCATAGTAGCAGCCCATACAACACCTATGAACCCAGAACATCACTCCTGTAGAAACAGAGAAGCCAGAATACAGATCTCAGGTGTGGGGAGGGTCCCTCATCCCTCGTGCTTCATGAGCTATATGTGAGAGAGCCCAGGGATCCTTGGGTGATACACACCTATCTTTGCCAGCCAGGGACGGGCAAGTGGAAGGGGGTGTTTCCTGCAAGTTTAAATGATAAACCAGAGCATGGTAAACCTGACAATACCTGTCTTCTGGAAGCATCCTGACAGCACAAGTAACTAATTTTTGAGACAATTAACTACCCCTTAAAATAACTATCACTTCAGGGCTGACTTGTATTTGCTCAGTAATGTATGAGGCTCTGCCCTATTGTTACAAATAGCTGTAGACTCAGGACTATCCTTTCAGATGAGGTCCTTTATACTTGATCAAGGTCCACAGGTTCTTCCCTGGACTTAGGCTAGCATGTTTGACTTTTTGAAGAGCCACTTGGTCAGTCTAATTAGTTAAGCTGGCCTGAAGGTTAGTTTTCTAACCATAATGAGAACTAGCAGATTCCTCTACATGGTTTCCACTGGATTATAGAAATATTACCTGAAAATCCTCGTATAGTATTTTATCTTTCGTGGTTGATGTGATTTTTATTTTTTGATCAGTAATCACATGCCCTTGGTAGATAGGACATCTATGACCAATAACAACTTCCTAAATTATTTCATTTTGCAACTAGTCAATTGTGTAACTTAAAACAATCAAATTTTAAACACAGTAAAGTCCACAATAACATAATTAAGGAAGAAAGGTGGGTCTTTTTATAATTATATAATCAGTTTTCCTAAAAGCTCAAATGGTTAATATATAGTAAATAACAATCAAAGCCAAATATATTTTTAACATAAGGGTTATTACATGAATCTTAAATCTCATTATAAATCATCTGTATTGTGATTCTCATTCAAAGTACATATATTGTCTTTTCTGTATGATGCTTTATTCCCTTCTGACATATTTCAATCATTCTCCAAAAATATTTCTAGCTGTAGTGAAATTGCCTATTTGAATGCAACAGTTAATAGATATGAGGAACCAGAAGAGAAATCCTTGAAGCCAAATACAGTGAATGTTTTCACTATACCTCATAGAACGTGAGAATCTATTTATCACTGAGCAATACCAACTACTTATATATAATGTTAAAATAACCACTAATATTTCAGTGTGATAGTGACTTTAAATTACAGAGAATATATCTGTCCTTGCTTATTCTCCTTTATTCCTGCAGGTAAAATCCCACTAATAAATCAGAAATGTGCATAAATAAAGCATATATTTAAAGACATGGCCTTGCAATGACTGTTATTCTAAAGCAAGACTGTTCAAGGGATTTCTAAGAAAAGAGACCCATTTTAAAAATAGTCATCATTTAATGGAATTCTCCTCAATTGTGTGATTATTATATGGCTATTCTCTTTTCTTTCTCATGGTTCTGTAAGGAAAAGTAATTATCATGTAGTTTACAACATGTGTCATTTGTCTTATAATTACAATAGATGCTCATTCTCTCTATAAATACTTATTGAAGAAGCAAATAACTGATCACTGCCAGGAAAGCTAAATACAGGCAATGCTGTCTAATTCGAGATTATTTATTTTCCTTTCTAGTCCTCCTTCTGGCTATGCAATTATGTGACACTTGATGTATACAAGAGTTATGAAACAAAAGAATGATACTGTTTTTTGTTTTATTTAAAAACAAAACCAGATTTTCAAAATGCAGAAGGATTCAAATGATTACGTGAAGGGAATTTTTGGGTGACCACGTACTTCCAATCTCTGTACTTTCAATAGGAAGCTGCAGATCTGTAAACCAATGATTGCTCAAATATTTTTCAATAATAATCAAATAACTTCAGCAGTTTTTTATTAAAATAAAATACTCCCTAAACATGTAAAATGAACCACGCAGAATTTAGTTTAATAAGAAGGTGATTTAAGATGACAGCACTTAGGTCAGTGGGCTGGCATCTGGCATGGGCCCTTCAAGACCCACCATCCAACCTTCTCCACCTTGCTCTGGGCTCTGGGACACTGACCCTTGCAGCTGTCACCCACCCCACTGATTCTCAATTTGGCTTGGCCAGTGGGAGTCCAGCAGGAGAACTGAGGGCTGGAGGATGGGGAGGTGGAGGAATTGATTGCCATGGCTCCCCCTTTATATGTTATCTTGGGCTGACTGTGTCCCTCAGTTCCTATCTCCAGCCCTCTCCATGCAGTTTTCTCTGCCTCTGGGTCTGATATAATCCTGTGAGGTTTAAGGAGTCCACTGTAACCTGATCTGGGATACTATTCTTATAACTTGCCCATACCTTTTAAACCATGCCTTTATTAAACTCTTTAAAATTATTCTAATTTTAGTATGTCATCTCTTTTCTATGGGACCCTATTACAGTAAGTTCTTCTTATTTATTCTTTCCAAAAAATAATGCCACTGAAAAACTAGTTATACATATAAACAAAGCACTTATTTAAAGACTTAGATACTTAGTGGATCAATGACATCATAATATAAAAATATGATGCCTCATAAATGTTTGAATCATTTATGTATCAGTGGAATTAATTTAACTAGAAATGTCTAACTACCATGCAACTAAGTTTAGAAAGATTTCCGACAATCATCAATATATTTAGCTCACCTTAATTGAAGCAAATATTTTTAGTTATTTCTATAAAATTATTTAATTTCTTATATAGAATGTATAAACAAGTTAAATAGTCCATTTCAAAATATTTTTCAAGAACAAAATTTATTTTACAGATGCATATGTAAAGAGAGATATTTACCTTTTCACCAATTTCTCCTTTGCTGCCTTTGAAACCTTGCTCTCCCTGTAGAAGAGGAATATGATGTGTATAGTAATAGGAACAATACTTATAATACACGCAATTTTTACGGTAATAATGATAATGTTTCTAACAATGAAAACATCAATAATTATAATACAAAGAACCATTTTTAATATATAATCTCTAAACCAATATTAAATTACACAAGATTTAAACATTCCTAAATACTAAAGGAACAATTCTCTAGTGTTTAAGCTACAGCTTCACTACTTTCAAGCAATGTAATCTTCCTAAGCCTGAATTGTGAACTGCATAAAATAAGTATGATAATAGTACTTCACTCACTGGTTTGTTTTGATACTTGAATGCACCTGCATAATATCTGACACAGACTGTTAACCATTCTTGTTATTATTAATATTATTTATTTTATTAGATCCAGTAGAAACAGCCTTCTTAGAAAGCTGACTTCCATGGAATTCCAGTCTAGGGAGAGTTTCATGATGAAAGAGTTCAGGTTTGAACCCTGGAGTTTCAGCTCCAGCTCCAACACCAGTGCCATGTTCTTCTCTGCTCTTTCTGCGACTGAGGCAGTCATAGAAAGAGGATCGGTGGCTGGAGGGCAGCTGGCTCTCAATCACCATATTTATTCTAAAAGGTCTAAGTTCCCCTTTCTTCGACTAAACCCTCTCTGATCTGACAAGCTTGTTTCCCCCACTCAATTCTGCACAGATATTTAGAGTACTGATGTTCCATTCATACATTCAACAATAACGATGATGTTGAGCACCTCCCATATGTCAGGCACTCGTGACAACATAGCCAGCAAGTGAGTGCTAGGGACAGGTCATGTGCATCCCTCTACCCATGGAGGGCCTTGAACAGAAAAGGCATTCAGCAGGCATTTCCTGAGGGCACAGAGACAAGAGATAAAGCATTTCTGATCTCCAGGTTTTTTTGTAATGGTTCAGCAAGGTAACACTTGATATGATTAAAATTTGTGTTAATTATATGAAAAGGAATGGCAGCTGTTTAGTGTACATACATACACACACACACATACATATAAAGTTTGTGAGTATATTATTTTATATGCACATAAATACCCAGATAACCAAATGAATGTATATGGTATGTGTATGAGTGTGTGTGTGTGTGTGTGTGTGTGTGTGCACATACAAACTCAGACATACACAGTTAAATATTTTTGTTTCATCTACCCTCAAGAAAGTTACCAGGAAAGAAAATAGGTTAGTTATTAGATATTGTTACCACTGATTGCATGGTCTACCTTTTTCTACATTTTTCCTAAAATACAGACTTTCACTTGATCTATTAATTCGAGCTGACATTGAAGCTGCTAAATGCCTCCAGTATATCAGCCACGATGTCAGCATGATGCAGCCACCACAAACAGCTGCTGGAAAGTCCAGAACTATTTCCCAGCAGATAAATCTGCACATCCCTTGGCTTGCAACTCGACTCACAGATGCGGCACATGCTGTATCAATGGGTTTTGTCTAGAACTGCTGTGAAGAAATTCAGAAGCTTGCCACTTCGTTGCTGCCAGTTCAATCTTATTATCTTTATTAGGCCAAGTAACAGGAGATTTTCTCAAAAACTGGAACTATAAATAAGTGCATGTCTTTTTAAATGATATTTTCAGCCACAGAGAAAATACTAGATGCAGAGTAACTTCTGACATCTTGTTACTAGGACCTATAAAACTTCTCCAGATCATAGAAATGATGAGCTTGGCCTTGGTGGGCATCTAATATTGCATCAATATGCTCTCCTTTGTGTGGAATTATTTGGGTGGTATCAGGCCAGCTGGCCCCACTTGAAGTAGCTCCCCATCCTCCCAAGAAAGTGGAATATACCTGTCTCTGTGTTTCCAGTAATGCTGTTCACATACAATCGTGCTCCTTCCCAGAAGGAGAAAGCAGCCCTTGGACAGTAAAGGCATCCAAAGGAAGTTTACCTTGGTAAAGAGAAAGCTACTATGCACAGAAGAAAGCAGCCTGGCTCATGCAGAACTCCTTACCTATTACGAATTTTTTCCAAAAGAAAGATATTTTCTGAAGGAATTAGTTGTCTATAGCATTTTTGTACTATTTAATATTTTATGTCATTGTAACTATTGTGTTTAGCTCTATCTAGGATATACAAAAAGGAAGATAAGCAAGAAGTAACCAAATTAAGTCAAGGGCAGTAAAATGTATTCCATTCTACGCTTTAGACTCTGACTAATAATCGCAAAAACGTTTCCAGAAGAGCTATGTACACTCCCATGGCCCCCAGAAAGCACTGCTGCTGACTTCTTTGGAGAAGCACGTTGCTAAATGGGATTGCTCCCAAGAGTTCTCTTTGGAAAGACAGATCATTAGCTTTCTAAGAGACTTTGAAGGAATTCAATTTTAACAAATACATTTTCAGAATCTTTACTATATTATATGCCAATTCAATTTTCAAGATGTTAAAATTCTTAACTCAGATGAAACATTCAAAAACTCTTACTTTTTGACCAGGTGAGCCTGGAGCACCATGTAAACCATTTTCTCCCTAAAAGAAGTACAGAGAATAATTTTTATTAGCCAGAAAAACAAATGAACACAGACATATTTTTTTTTCAGTCTTTACCAACTAGCTCTAGTGTTGGGAAAGGTAGCCTATAACTGAGTATCTATCATGTGTAGGGGCTTCCCATCTATCCCCAATCTCACAACTCCAGGATTATCACTTTAATTTTTAAAACACGGAAATGGAGTCTCTGCGAGGTTTGGTAACATGTTCAAGGTCACCCAACTAGCAGTATGACCTGAGATCTGAATTGAAGTCCTGCTGACTCCACAGCCTATGTTTTCCCACATGCTATTTAATGTCCTTTATTTCATTTTCTCTCTTTCAAACCTCTGGGCATAATATTCAAGTGTGACATAGTGCTTTCTATGGGCTTGTCACTGTTCTCACAACGGACCTATCAGGTAGAAGTTACTATTGCTACATCTCACAGATGATTTCACAATAAGTACGTGCTAGAACTGGGATTTGAACCCACACATTTCAGCTCTGTGCACCTTGCTGCCTCCCTACACTTTCTCTGGGAAAAGATTTCATTCTGACTTCTTGCATAAAATCTGAATTTTATATATATAGTATATGTGTGTGTGTGTTTATATTCTTATAACATGCATATATAAGCATGTTTACTTTCTTACCCATATCTGGTGATTGCCTTTAAATTGATTTTGAAGACATACCTAATGCCATTTTACATTAAACAATTACTTGGAAGAATTTTTAGTTCTTTTCTATTCATCTGTGTCGGGTCAAAAGGTTTTCAGCAGATGCCTATCAGTTTCCATTACCAGAATTCTCAGGTCATCACTTTGACAAGTCTGGTTTGTAAACATCGCCCAGCCTAGAATGAGCTACTCCTGGGACGATGTGCACATTCTCAGTGGAGACTTAGGAATTTAGCTGCTTATAGGAATTTACTCTGGCTTCTGAGTTTCCAGGTTCAGACAGCTCAAAATAAACTAACAATTCTATTGACCTGCTTTATTTCTATCAGGTATTTATAATTAATTTGTAAGATAACAGTTTTAAGCACTATCTAGAAAGCAATTCGATACCATTTCTTAGAATTCTTTAAACAAATATATACAGGAAAAAATAATATCTTCAAACTTTAGTAATAATGTATTCTGTGTAAACTAAAGAGATCTTTATTATTTCATTAATGAATAAATATTTGGAAAGTTTTAGTGGTTTTTACCAGAGATGTACTGCTATATACATGCACATATATTATTTTAAAGACTTAAGGTTTTTCTTAGATTAGATTAAATTATCAAAGTATTCTACAGTATAACTGCTGTCATCACAGTATATACTAACCACTAAAGGCAAAACCTTGCTACTAAGTATAATTAAGTGTTGAAACAGGAATGAATAAAATATAATGTACTTATCTATGTAATAAATACATTTCTATTATTAAAAACTTGCTACAGTTCTGAACCTCGGGCAACACACTGGTCTGTTAGAAACTTCTAATTTCATTTGGTAAAGTAATAGTAAAAGCACATTAAGTATTTGACACCAGGGAACAGTCTATGGAAATGGAGCTTCTGTTACTCATCACAGAAGTATGTCCACTTGTCCATAAGGAGCAGATTATTTTCATCTGTTGATCTAATATAACGTTTTATATCATATTACAAGTTATACACGATAACAAAATATAGCATATAATCCAGTAAAGTATACTGATACAGTATACACTGCCAAAATTACTTTTTTTGGGAAAAAAGTCATGACAGTATCTTCTCTTTTCTTCGCTCACAGTGCACTCTTCTTACGTTCTCTGAGTACTGGCACCCAAAGTCCTACCTCTACCGTGTGTCAGGTTATGGTTACACCGAGACACACTGTTAATTTGTTATCAAAGTCTTTAAAACTGTGATCTTGAGAATGTATCTTTAATGCACACAGGTTTTATGATTGTTGTAATTAAAATATTGTGTTTTCCTATGTCAGTGTTAATTGGTCTCTGTTCTTTCCTGACTGGGAATTTGTTTTGTAAACATGATTCTAGACCCTGAAATAACCCAGTGGGTATCACTAATTATCTCTCAGAGGAAATGAGTTGACCTCACATGGCACATCAACATGTGGAAGTTTTTGAAATACTTTGAGATTCCCTACTTAGAAAAGTACAATCACTTAAAATTGTATTGTTATTATTCTAGTCCATGAAGGATAAATGAACGTATCTGTTTTTGTCTCCATCTCAAGAAAGAGAGAAATTTATTAATTAGCATAAAAACTAAAGAAGAAAATAGTTCTAAAGAACAATATTTTATTAACAGCAATGGATAATGTTTAAAACTCTAGGTGCCACAGGCAGTTTGGGGCCATGTTTAATTCTGTCTGTAAATATCTAGCTAGAATTACTGGAAGGGTACATATTATTTGCTTTTTCTGAACTCTTGCTGTCTCTTCTTCCTCCCAATCTCAGCCAAAGGAAGAAATAAGATGCTTCTCCTTTGGCTGAACAATTTTAGTTCGCACAGTGAACAATTTTAGTTCATTGTTTAAAGAAAATTATAATCAGTGATTCCGATAGCAACCATAACTTCCAAAACATTTCCAAGGCATATACTTTCCATTACAGGTTTTTTAATCAAATGCCTATGTCGCTTTCTGGTTACAAATTCAAACTACAGAAGGTCAAGTGAATAAATATGTGTCATATAAGGCTAGAAAAATCTAATGTTGCTGATAGTACCATTTCCTGGGTTATTACTATAATACATGGCATATCTTCAACTTCACAGAACAATCACAAAGCACCCTTTCCAGAATTCAAAATAACCTCTTTGAAAAGCTTTTAGAAAAAACAGAAGTAAAGTTTAGTGTCAGTGGTGACTTTCTGAAAAACTGATCAAAAGATTTCATTTTACCTCCTTTTAATCACTGCACATTTTTTAGCAGTAAGCATGGCTAAACACAAAATATAAATTAGTAGTTTTCCAGATTCCTTTAACATTGGAACCATCTCTTTTTTACTATGCAGGAAATATATGTTATCTGAAGGACACTTGATAAGGAATCACACTCTCTAGGCATATACTTTGTAAAACTAGTACCAATAAGTCCAAGCAAATAAAAGTAGAACAAGCAGGTAAATAAAAGATTTGCAAATAACTAAAATTAGGCCCAGAAAGCAGAAAGTAATATACTATGTTGTGGTGATTATTTCATTAAAAAATTAGGCATTCAGCCTTTGATTTAAAAGTCTGAGATCCTAATATAATGTTTCAGTATTAAAAAATAAAATTTGACCTATCATTTCACTTAGAGCATGCTTTCCAGGAATATAACCTTCTCTATGAATTTAGTGTACATTTGGAAATATATCAGTATTTCCCCTCTAATTAATTCATATTCACTAGAGGAAATTTTACTTAAATCAAATGCTGAATGAAATAGCTAGAAGCAATATATGAATTCTAGAACAAAAACCAGGAAAACAGGCAGCAAAAAGTAAATCTGATTTTTATTTTGTGTATCACTAATGTGACCTCTATATTTCCGACTATAGTCCTGCTTTATTCAGCCATAATCTTCAGATATTGAATTTTAATACAGTTCTTAAACTGTTGGCAGTCTATTAAGTATTTCAGGAAATACAAAATATAACTGTACCTCCTACCTTTTTTCAGATATCTAATCTTCATCTTTTTATTTCAGGGAGGAGGATTTTTTGCCTTCTACATTTTGGGACTTCATTCCAAGAAATAAATTCTCAAGTTAAAAAAATATATACGGCACAGAATTTAAAACCTCAAACTTTTTGAATTCTTTGTATTTGTTGGATCCTTAATGCAGCTAACACCTGGGGATATATTATCACATTAATGGTCAAGATAAGGCCAACATTCTTAATTATAAAATAAATGAGACCCTATTATTACTTATTCTTTTTAAAATTTTTATTTTATTTTTTAAATTTTTAAATTTTTTATTTTAAATTATTGTGGGTACATACTAGTTGTATATACTTACAGGGTACATGTGATGTTTTGATATGACCATATCCCGTGTATTAATCAAATCAGAGTAATTGGGGTGTCTATCACCTCAAACATTTATCATTTCTTTTCCTTATGGGTCATTTCAAAGAAAGGAAAACCAGCCACCAAAGGTAATGCATGGGCAATAAATGTCTTAATCATAGTAATGTATGGGTTGGTAGTAGTTGCTGAATTCAACATCTACTCTCTCAAAATCTATCTTTAGTGTATATATTTGCGTGTACACTAGTATATGCAGGTGCATATACCTAGGGGAAAAACAAGATTGATATTCTTAAATATAAGGACAAGTATAAATTTATACATTTATATATACCACCTTCACCAAAGAATCTGATGATGTACTGACTCTGTTGAAAGCTTCTTAAAGTCAGGCACTTTTGTTGTTTAACTTGCATTGTGGAGAGAAAATGGGAAAAAAAATTCTATGTGTGGTTACTGAATCAATGCTTTCTGCACCCAAATTAACCTTTCCCAAATTTCTGCCCATTAGTCTTGTTTCTGCTGTGTGCAATTACAAAAGAAAAACATCTTATAGGTCCTACACATGACCTCCCTTTGTGCCACAGCAAGCCTCCCATTCAGTAAACCACCCATTTTTCAAATGATGGTTTGGAGTCTCTTAATATTATGGTCTCTGTTCTCTGAGCACAACTGGTCAGTCATGTCTTTTAAAATGTGGCACTCAGAACCTAGCACATCACTCCAGAAAGGGTCTTATCTACACAGAAGAGAGAGCAGGACCATTACATACACACATGCACACACACACACACACACACACATACATTCACATGTACACACACCTTGTTCCGGATACTATACTGTACTGTACTTTGATTAATACAACTTGCTTTTTTTAAAACTAAATGCTTACATATACTATGCTTGTAGTCAACTACAACCATTGAGTTTTCCTTTCGAGGGATTTTATTTTACAATTCTTTTTCAAATTCATTAAATGCAAGCTGAACTAAGAGTTATTCAAATAAAAAACAAAAAACCAAATAATTTAAAAATGACTTGGAGAAGTAAAAGTTTCTTTCCATATATGTAGCAAAATTAGGGAAGCAAGCCTTAGTTAGTGTTGTAGAATCCATTACAAAATCTGGGCTCCTACATAATTGTGATGATTTTCTTAATGTGTCCGGAACAAGTGTTTGGGCTTTTCACTTTATTGTGAAACTAACTGTGAGACAGTCTTTAAGTAAATTTGAAACTTCATAAAAAGTACTAGGGAAATAGAAGACATTTAATGTGAATCATCTACTAAAATATCGGAGGTATAGTAACTGACATCTAAATTAAGTATTGCAACACGTGAAAGATGATTTAAGATATAAAGAGAAGGACAGTGTCATCAGTCAGCTCCTAATTGAGGGCAGTGAGATACCAGTAACTGCAAGCTATTTCCTGTCCAAGGTATTCCTCGTGATGAGTAATTTATAGTTCTACTCCCTCTCAGTTACTTCTACTGGAGCTTAAATACACTAAAGCAATTGGTTATTCGTCTTTAGCCCTGAAGTAAATGGTCATGAAGATATGGAGAAAGAACACACTTTAGCAATGCTGTAAGAAAGGAGATTTTCAAACCTAGTTTGGATAAAAAGAAAACAAGATAACTTGAAGATTTACCCTTGCAAGAAAAGGAAGAGCATAATTTGTCCAAGAGAAAGTAGTAAGCAAATTCTGGAGATGCACACACTTCTCTCTATTATATTTCATTCTAGGAAGCAATACCTGTAAGCTTTGCTGGGTAGAGAAGAGAGTCTCCTTCCCTTCTGTTTCCCCAAAGTGTATTTCTTGAATTCTAAGCAATTCAACAAACATTTATCCAGAATCAATCAAGTGCCATATACTGGACCAAGTGCTGGAGTTATAGAGGTGAGAGAGATACCAAGTCCTCCTCCAGGAGCTCACATTATAGCAGGGGATATAGACACACACTATAACAGTAATATAAATCCAGTGCTATATGAGCAGGGTGGGTGAACGGTTAATTTTGTCCGGTGGCCAGGGAGACTACATGAAAAAAGATGAACAAGCATCGAGTTTTGTAATTTGTGAAAATGCAGTCACAGTGGTAGGGAAGAAAAATACCAACTGTCTGTGATCACCCTCTCAAATCTTCTACTCTTGCCTAACGGGTTCATTCAGTGCCTTACACTGGCTATGGCTGTCCTGGACTTAGCTAGCCAAAGCTCCTTTAGGCACAGCCACTTTAAGAAAACTGTAATATCTAAAATCACAGATGTCTTTACAAACTACCAGTTACATCTTTAAATCCACTCTTCAGTATCTCAGCAATCCACACCAAGCATAAAATAATTGACCACTGAACTGTGCAGAGAAACAGAGTGTGTGATCTTTCTATGGCAATATTTTCATATTTATGTGCTAGATGCTGATAGTGCATTAAACCAAATAGGAACATTAGCAGACTAGGTTCTTGAAATCTGGCTAAGTGTTTAGCAAATAAAAGTCAAGTGCCTGGGTGCCAGATACACCACATGTGTTGAGCTTGTCATCCATCTGTTGTGTTCTCTGCCAACTGCTCTACTTGGGGTGCGGGTAGAAGGCATTAGAAGGGAATAAGAAACCATTAAGAAATAAAATCAGATGCAGACTGAGCAAGTTTCTTTTTATTTTTCCTGTCCCTCTATTACCTTTGTCCTTCTTGTTTCTGCTTATTTTGTATTGTATCGATATATGCCTACAGATAAGATAATTAAATGACAATTACTCCATGTAAGGGCAATGATTTTTTCACTGATAATTCAAGTTTTATTCTGCACCTTTAATAAGTGAAACCACCACGTAGGTTGACAAAATTGTTCTCTTTGTAGTCATTTGTTTCTATGAATAGTAGTTATGGTAAATAGTTAAATCCTGTGTCTGGATTTGACTATACTTCCATTCATTGCAGACTTTTCTAAAATTAAGCTTAATGCCATAGAAAAATTAGGTGAAACTAGAAATACAGAGAGGAAGCCAGATGACTTAAATTTCTCTAGCTTTTTCACTAAATGCCAATAAGTTTCTGAGCCTCTGAAGCATTAATGCTACATCTGGACCAGCGCTGTTGCGGAGTTCATTATAATTCACAACAGCTACTGGCCTTGTCTGAGCTTGCATAAACTGTAACAGCATCTGCCTTTATTTTCTGAAGCTGCAGTCTTCTTATAAAATGTCTTTTCAGAGAAAATCGAGATTCAAAGATCATAGTCATCTCATTTTCCGACAAAAGAGAAATACAAAGACTGTTAGGGAACAATGGATCTGCCTCGTTCGGTCTCATCTCACTGCGGTGGCTGAGGGCTTCAGAGTTTATGGTGAAAAGACCCATCATACAAAGTACCCCATAATGAGGACAGTTAGCCCAGCTATTTTTAAGACATGCAACTTGGCAACTCTCTCATCACATTATCAGATGCACTTCAGTGCCTTAATGCATATGGCTTTTTACCTCTAGAGGCTCGATTTATTTATTTGTTTATTTTTAATAAAGTCATAGCACTGAGTTAAACACTTATTTTTGATAAAATGAATATCATGTGTGTGTGTACGCACACACATGCAATCTCAAAGCATCCTTGGACAATGAATGTAAAGAGAGAATTTTCTAGTTAGGTGTTCAAGTTAACCTGGAGAGTGGCCATGATTGAGCTGTCTGGGGGTGGGCGCGCAGGGCAGATTACGGATATCCAGAGGGTTAAGTGTGGAAAGTTTGAAAACATATTTCAAATGTAATTTTGTACTTGGAAACCAAACAAAATAAAACTGCATTGTTTTCGTAATACTTATTTTGGAAGGTAAAGCTACACAAAATCCTCTCATTGGGCAAAAAATACACATGCACGGTAATTCTTACTAGGTGGACACACTCTTCTGAGAGTGGGAGAGTCAGACCCTCTCAGGTTAGGTAGAGTTTACAAGGGGTCCGGAGATTTAAAGGGAAGGAGCAGAGTGTAGGAAGCAAACTCCACAGTTCACTCACAAGCTGGCAGGCAAACAAATTTAAGAACTAATTCAGAACTCTCTGTGTAAAGGAAATCTGGATATTTGAAGAGCTATCCAGATGAGGTAATATGGTAAAGGTACAACAGCTATGGATTCCTAGGGATAGAGGTTCAAATCCTGACTCCACTATTTACTGACTGTGGAATTTAGGGGAAGTATTTTTCTCTCCAGATCTTGGTTTCTAAATCTGTGAAACAGGGACAATAAATCTTACCTCATAGAAGTGTTAAATAAAATAATTTACTTGACAGTGTCTGGTGCATAATAATTACTGAGTAAATGGCTGCTATATTATTGTTGTTAAAATTTACACTCTTACACACATTTCTGCTAAGTGAGGAATTCATTGGTTTACTAACATCCAGTTTGTTTTAAGAGGTCAGAGTCACATAAGATACGTAACTTTTATTTCAACATTTCCCACTAAATATATTTTGAATAAACAACATAAATCCTCTCAAATGATCACTTCTCAGCCTTTTGGTATATAAAGTATATAAATTCCCTTAAAGGAGTTCCAATTTGGTTTCATAGTAAGCCAGAGTTTAGAACAATAGAATCATCAAACTGCTTATTGTTAACGTTATATCTATTGTTTACCAAATATTTATGTATCAGGCACTGAGCTGGCACTTTCATGAATAATCTCATTTAATCTTTGAGACAAAGCTAGAAGTAGGTACATCTTGTTTTATAAAAGAGAAAACTGACACATAGAGAGACCAAGTGTCATGCTCTAATATTATACAGTAACATTTTGAGCTGCGATTCAAACCCAGGCAGACTAATTCCGGGTATTTAATGTTAGCATAATAAGATGGTGATAGCTGCTACTTGCTGCATACCTATTCCATGAGGACTAAAATTAACTTACTGTAAGTTTTCCCATTAACATAAACATTTTAGGAAAAATTCTAAGTAATTTAGCAGACATAATATTGGTTTTAGGATAAATTAGGCTCTATATTTGATTTTTACTATCATATTTTTAGGATTACGATTATTGGAAAAATAATTATTCCTGTTTTTGAAAAATATCCTCGCTTCTCAAAAAACATATGTGTTACATTGACATACAGAAGTGAAGTAGGAAAAGAGGCAATTTTTCATTTGACATATTCGAGTAATGAAAGCAAGCATGGTTTGAGTGCTATGTTTGGGGGTAACGTGGGAAGGATTTGTTCCCAGTGTCCAAATGCTCTTCTCGTTTTCTTATTTCATGCCATGAGGATGCAAGATGTGACCATGTGTGTTTATGTGTGTGTGCGTGAGCATGTGTGCATGGGTGCACACATACATGTGATCTTATGCATTGAGTCATTTGCTTCACTTGAAAATTGAACCATTCAATTCACTCATTTAGATTGACAGTGGCTTCTGTCCATCCAAGCTTACCAGAAGTCACCAACTACATAGTGACACTTGCTACATAGAATTGGTATTCTTAAATGAACCCGTAACAGAACATTTACCAAATCTCTTAGGCAAAATCATAGCTGTGTTGAATAAATGGAAGGGGATAGTTATTTTTCTGTGATGTTTGACAGTAAGGCTGTATATATTAGATTAAGAATGCCTAGTACAAGTCTGTACTGGGTGATAGTGTTATAATTACAATAGAACATAACTAAATGCTATACTTCTTCATCCTTAAAGCCCTCATGAATCCATATTCCACAAATAGGTTTCATAAAATAGTGTTATTTAGAGTACTGTTTTTCTCCTGGCTTGCAAGAAAAATATCACCTCAGTAAATTAATACTTTGTTCAGGACCTTGACTTAAAAATATTTACCACTATTACCTCACCAAACTCAAAGTGTAGGTTTATTTTAGAATGAGATTTATATGCAAATCACCTAATTTATTACAGTATCACATTGGATGTAAGTGTAAAGTGCAGTTAATATACAAATTCTACTTTATACTGCTCAGAATATGCTTCGCTCCATTATTATAAATAAGTTTCCTAGCCTAAATACTAGACTTTAAAAAAAAAACCAAAAAACTCTACATTAAGAATATTATGCCTGAGATATATTCTCTATGGCACTTTGCACATGGTCTTGCTCCAAGTGAAACATTTAAACAATTCATCTTTGTTATTTTATTTTTTACCAGTACGCTTAAGTGCTTGTAATTCTATGGAAAAAAAATCCCCCAAATCATGAATGCTGAGAAGCAGATTCAAAGTAAAGCTCAAGGATGCTGCATGAGTAACTCTGGAAGACACATGTAAGTCACATTAAGGAGAATGTGGGAAATAGAGCTTTGAGAAGAACTATTTATTTAAGAACCAATAATTTTTCTCTGGAAATTTGCTTACAAAAATCAAGCAGGGTGTTTTCATCATAAAACAATAGAAATCTTTTAGCCCAAATACAAACATTACGATTATTATTTTAAATTTTTAAATTTAAAAAACATTTATAATTTATTAAGCATATGATCAGATAAATAATAGTAACTTTTTTGCATACACTCATTACAATTATTTTGAATGTGGCACTTGAAGTGGCATTTTTTTCCACTCATGGGTGTTACAATCTTTCAACAGCTAAATGAAGTGACAAGTTAGAAGCAGAGCTGGCACTACCAGTGACTTAAGACTGTGGGAAGAGAATATGGTTGAGGACTCGGTGTTTCTGTAGATATTGGGAGGATATTAACTACGAAGTAGGGTCTCTGAAGGTGCATGAATCTGGGAACCAAGAGCTAAGCATTATCCAATGTTGTATTTAGAACCACTGAAAGTTGCATGAATTCTCTAATGATCTGTAAGATTCTTTAAGAGCAACTCAAATAAATTAGAACCAAAAGAAAACTGCTTGAGGAAACATGAGAGAATATTTGCCAGGACAGTTTTGCCATGGTTTCAGAACACCATAAATACAGCTGCTTCTTTATCACATTAGATTCTTAAGTCCTCTGGAGACAGTGTCTTCACACAGACACAGACGCTCATTAACTGATTTTGCAAAACTCAGTCAACATTTTGGCCAAACGGGCCCCAAGGGCTTAGGGTTTCAGTTCTCAGAACGACTTGATCCAACTAGATTATCAGTACATCCCTTTATATTCATTGAAGTTTTACTTTAAGTGGAGTGTAGGATGAATCACTACATAATATTCTTCCTACAAAAGTGGACTTCTAGGAAAAGAAGCAAAACCTTTAATTCTGAATGGTGTTCATCTCTGCAACACTATGTCTTGTTCCAGTTCCTTCACATTGCCTCAAATGCCCTCTCTTTCTAAGAAACTCTATTTTTTTTCTAGAGAATTTCTTGGCTTGCATACTTAACTTTCTAGACTATTGCTTTCTCACGTCTTGGCCCTTGATTGCAATTGATTTGATCAACTTTTGACAGGATCGATTCTGCTGATACTTCATCTAGTCCTTGCATTGTATCCTGTCTGTTGACATCACCTTTTCGGGAGTTGAGAGCCTGTTCCACAGCCAATCAGTAGTAATTTGCACCTGTTTTTTCCCAAATAAGGATCTAAGAGATACCACTTTGGAGTGTTAAAATTAATGGTGTTTTATACCAATCTTAATAAATTCTGCTTTAAAGCATTCCAGGGAAGTTTTATCCTGCTTTCCCAAATTTTATCATGTAAATGTATATGAATCTTGCTTTACATCCCATGATTAAGTCCAACAATCTATTTTATAGTCCAAGCACTTCAATGCTTCTGCATGTGTTTTAAAAAAAGGAAAAGACTCCACCTTATAAATAATTTGAAAAATCCCAATGATCTGAAATCTAAACAGATTGTTATGATGTATTTTAGAAAGAGATTGGTGGAATAAGCATATAAGGCAAATTTGGATTGGGGTATCTCTTTAGGAGTTAAGTGATGGAGTAGTATTCTCTACAGAAAAAGTATTTTGAAAGAATTGGACCTTTGAACAAGTATTTGAGGGAACTTTTACTTATGCGATGATGAAGAACCTTCAATTAATGCCATCAGCAAGCTTAAAGAAGAGGATAGGAGCCCAAATAAACATTAACTTGCAGCAAGCTATTATCGTTCAACACAGTTGTTGGGTTTTACTGAGTCCAACGGTTATATTCCTACAGGAGTAAATAATTTGCATATTTATTGCATATTAGAATAATTTCTAAAAGAAAAAAGTAGCATCAATGAAGCAGTCAAATATCAGAGACACATTTAAGAAGGTCTCAAAAAATATGTGACCAACAACCCCTAAGCCTCCTACCATTTCAACTTCAGTATTCCTGTGTCAACTTTAGGGGAATAAAACCACAAAGGTCATGGCCTTCTAGATAATGAGGCACAGTGGACTCACTTGGTAATTAGAGTAGCTAGATTAGCTGCAAAAACTTATATTAACTTATTTTAATGAAGAAGAGAATTTTGTTAGCATCAACATGAGAGAAATTTAATAATTCAACAAAGTTATTAGTATTAGCATATGTGTATATATAGTAAAAATAAGACAAGGTAATCTCAGTTTAATATACAAATATAACATTTTTAAAAGATTCTATGAAAGCTGAACTTGAATAAGATGGTAAAATGTAACACTAACCTTGTGAATGAACTTATGATTTAGAATAATCACTATAGTATTAGAGAAGAAAACATGAAATCAACCATTTTATGAGCTAAATACTACATTATAGGATTTTATTTATTTGTGTTTTTTAATTTTCTATTTTTAATTATTATGGATACATAATAGTTATGCCATAGGATTTTAATGATGGATTGAAATATCTTTTGTGTATTTTTAGTTACAGTATATCATGTGGTACTACATTATAAAATGTTTATATAGATTACTTAAGTTTTGTCTACCGTGAAATACATATTAGGATACTGTATCATATATAAATAGTGAATTTAAGAAGCCCTGGGGCTGTTAACAAAATAGTGGCCAATGTTCTAGAGCAGGGGTCAGCAAGCTTTTTCGGAAAGAGGCCAGAATGTAAATATTTTAGATTTTGTGGCTCATACAGTCTCTGCCACAATTATTTAAACTTGCTGTGTAGCATAAAAGCAGCCTTAGGCAATATAAAACCAAGTAAGTGTTGCTGTGTTCCAGTAAAACTTTATTTACAAAATAATACAGTGGGAGTTTTCAGCAGCCCTATTGTAGGGCTGCAGTTTGCTGTTCCCTGAACTATCAGATTTGTTCCATATAACTTCCTATCCTATCTGATACAAGTTTATAAAACCATAAAGTTTAATCAAATAGCAAATCAACTTACCTTCTCCCCAGGAATTCCAGGAGCACCAAATTCACCTTTACTACCAACTGTGCCCTAAAATATAGAAATGTTCATTAAGATATTTTTTAAATGTGCATTAATTACTAATATTGTCAAAGAGAATCTACCTTTCCATGGATGAGTTGCTTTTGCTTGCGCCAAAATTTGTGCTTCAAGTTCTTTCCTCATGCTGTCCACAGTTATTAAACTAGACTTTTGGCAATTACTAAACTGTCAAAAAATCAATAAATATCTAAGTACTAACCAAAACTAAAACTAGACACTATCTATACAGAAATATGTAACTCGGCTTTGTCATTTCTTTTATATCTACCAAAGGTAAGATATAAAAGATATATCTACCAAAGGTAAGATATTTGGGGTATTGCTATTACCCCAAATATCAGAAATGAGTTTAATTGAGTTAAAAGCTACATCCTTGATGATGCTTTCAATTCAAGTAAGTCATGAAATTTCAGAGTCTAGGGTATCTATATTTGTTTCATTTAGTGTGCCTGACCTTTACATCCTCCAGGAAAACACTGAAGCTGGGTCAATCCAGTGGTCAGCTTCCCTACTCTTCCACCTACATTACCAAGCAGGAGTAGAAAAATCAGTGCAATGAAGCCTGTGGGTCACCTGTGGCTACCTTCAAAGCTCTATCACAAATTCAGTCTAATAAATTTAACCTTGAAATATTGGAAAATAATATAAATTTTTAAAATGAGTTTATCTATCACTAATACTTGGTAGAGATTAAGAAATATACTTTTGTGACTTTATAATATAATATAGCCATTATAATAACATTATTTGTCAATTTCAGATTAAGACACATAAGTAAATTTTACCTTCAAATGAATTCCTATAGATTAGATGAGGATCAGATTGGGTAAAATTGATACATAAAAAAGGTCTTGTCAATTCACTCAATATATTCAACATAGGATTAGAAAGGATGAAGAAATATTTTTATTTCTTATATTGATGTAGGCAAAGAAATCAAAAGCATAATATTAAACACTACTTCTGTGAGGTTATTGCTAAGAGAAGGTATTCCTTCTTTTAAAAAATTATGAACATATTTTGACTCAATTAATTCTGTATTGATGTGTTATATCTACAGAATGAGCATCTATCTGAGTAATGTCAGACTAGAAAGAAAGTGAGTAAAAACATAATCTCTAGATTAGCTCATTAAACTACTCAAAATACAAACTTCCATAGTGGGATTGGAGGGTGAGGAAATCAATACCAGTTTCTGACTAAGGATTAAGTTAACTTATTTCATTTTAAATTGTTTTTATTTTCTTTCAAAGTTTATTACCAAGGCAATCATTGCATAAAGCCAACACATTTTGGCCAACTAACTGGAAACGTGGAAGATAATAATACAAAAACAAACTGGAAAATTATTCCCCAAATAGAGCTCGGATCACACGTTCCCTTAGGTTCAGGAACATTAAAATTTAGCTGCTATTTTACAAAATTTCAACCTGAAGTGGGTGAGGGTGTTAGCAAGGGTCTTAAAGAACTGAGAAAGTAATGCGGTTGCTAAGTAATTAGGTTGCTAACTACACTTGCTAAGAAAAGGGAATTAAAAGATTCAAGAAAATTACAATAATTGAGTCTTAATGAAAGAAAAGCATTGATTATTATTTCAAATAATGTCATACAGAGTTTAGTCTTGGACAGAGGGCCCAGTTAGAATAGTTTGATTAGGTGCCCTTATATAGAATACTGATCACAACTGGGCGTTTAAATCCAAGCGGTGGTATTTACAACCGCATTACTCCATGAGAGGGTGACATCAGCTTTATGAAACAAAGACCAAAACCAGTAAATCATATTAATATTAACAGAGCATCATAGTGGATAAGAAAATAGACAAATAAAGATAAACACTAAATTATGCCAAAACTTGTGGCTTTTCTCTAAATATTTTTCTTCTTCACTAACTAATTGGTAGTATTAAGCTAAAACTGGTAAGATCAGTGTGAAAAGAATTTTTGTTTTTAAAAGAAAAATTGTAGTAGAACAATAATGAGTTATATAATACTCTTCTATGATTATCTTATTTAGCTCTTTCCTTGAAAATTGACTTTTTGTCCTGGTTGGCAGAGTCCCCCGGGGCAATTGGGGGGTAGAAGTTATAGTTTCTAGGAACAGCTGAGTTGATGATTTTGACTTTCCTTGAGGTACAGTGTTGACTCATTCATTCAACATATTTTTAGCTCCTATTATGTGTTCTTCTATGTATGGAGCTCATAGAACTCATATTCTGCTGGGGAAAAAAATAGATGCAAAATGACAACACATCAAGTGGCAATAAAAGTGCTAAGAAAAGTAAAAAGATAGAGGAGGGAGGGAGGGACGCTTTTTATACAGAGATGCTAGAATAGGCCTTTTTATTTTAAAGTGATTTTTGAGCAAGGGCCTAAATGAAGTGATGGAGAGAGCCAAGTGGATATGTAGAAGAAAATTCCAGGTATATGTAACCTGGTACAAAAGTGAACTAGAGGAGACGGTAGGAGACAATACAGGGAGCAAAGAGTGGGAAAGGAGAGAGCTCTACACATTATGTGAAGCATTGTAGCCCATGGTTAGAGTTTTGGGGTTGATCTTAAGGGAGATAAAAAGACATTAGTGGGTTTTGGTTCAGGTGAAACAGGATTTACTTACGTGATTATTTAGAATAGTTGTCTAACTCACAGTGTATATACATTAAAAAAAAAAGTATTCTCCATAAAGTTGCCACGTTATGGTAAGGTTTCTCAAAACTTAACACCTTTAGACTGGCATAAAGACAAACATATAGACCAGAGGAACAGAATAGAGAACCTAGAAATAAATTAATGTATTTACAGCCAACTGTAAATTTTTGACAGAGGTAACAGGAACATGCATTGGGGAAAAAAACACTGTCTTCATGAATGGTGCTTGGAAAACTGGATATCCATATGCAGAAGGGAGAAACTAGACCCCTATCTCTCACCATATACAAAAATCAACTCAAAGGAGATTAAAGACTTAAATGTAGGGCCCGAAACTATGAAACTGCTGGAAAAAAAATATAAGGGAAATGCCGTGGGATATCTGGGCAAAGATTTTGTGGATACAACCTCAGAAGCATAGACAACAAAAGCAAAATTGACAAATGGGATTATATTGAACTAAAAAGCTTCTGCACAGCAAAGGGAACAATTAACAGAGTGAAGAGACAACTCACAGAATGGGAGGGAATGTTTGCAGACTAATCATCTGACGAGGGATTAATATACTAGAATAGAAAGGAAACTCAAAGAATTCAACAGCAAAAAAACCCACAAATAATCTTATTTAAAAATGGGCAGATGAAGGCTGGGTGCGGTGGCTCATGCCTGTAATCCTAGCTCTCTGGGAGGCCGAGGCGGGCGGATTGTTTGAGCTCAGGAGTTCGAAACCATCCTGAGCAAGAGCGAGACCCTGTCTCTACTAAAAATAGAAAGAAATTAATTGGACAACTAAAAATATATAGAAAAAATTAGCCAGGCATGGTGGCGCATGCCTGTAGTCCCAGCTACTCGGGAGGCTGAGGCAGGAGGATCACTTGAGCCCAGGAGTTTGAGGTTGCTGTGAGCTAGGATGACGCCACGGCACTCTAGCCCGGGCAACACAGTGAGACTCTGTCCCAAAAAAAAAAAAAAAAAAAAAAAATGGGCAGATGATCTTAACACACATTTCTCAGAAGAAGACATACAAATGACCAACAAATATGTGAAAAAATGTTCAATATCACTACTCATCAGTGAGGTGCAAGTCATAACAAAAACGAGATATCATCTCACCCTAGTTAGAATGGCTATTATCAAAAAGACAGGCAAGGCCGGGCGCGGTGGCTCACGCCTGTAATCCTAGCACTCTGGGAGGCCGAGGCGGGCGGATCATTCTGAGCTCAGGAGTTCGAGACCAGCCTGAGCAAGAGCGAGACCCCGTCTCTACCAAAAATAGAAAGAAATTAATTGGACAGCTAAAAATATATATAGAAAAAATTAGCCGGGCATGGTGGTGCATGCCTGTAGTCCCAGCTACTCGGGAGGCTGAGACAGTAGGATTGCTCGAGCCCAGGAGTTTGA
>RJWJ010015671.1:0-35599 GCA_004363605.1 Indri indri
GGACCCAAATCCAGCCCTCAGAGCCCACTGTAAAATTCACTTCTGTTCTGGAAGAGTGGCTACATCTTGAAAGAGTTGTACTAACAGCCTTCTAACAGCCAGGGGTGTCACACCCGGCCCCTGGCACTAGGGGGAAAGCCCTTCCCTCCACTCTCCCCTGCTTGAGGAGGGGGTGGCCTTTGTGTCCAGTGATACACACCTGTCCACACATAAACTGGAGACTGCCTAATGTAACTACATGTGTCTTGGAGACTATATTCAAATAACAATAATCCCAACCCCCATCCTGGGTGACCACAGAAGTCCGTCCTCTCTCCCATGTACTTCTGAGGATTCTGAGAGTTATTTAATAATACATGTTCCTCTAACCCACTGACTGCCAACCAAAGCGCTCAGTGTGGTTGTGGAGGTTGTAGACTGCACAACTCTAGGGTACCATTCACATGGACTATGATGACAGTACAGGTTGACCATTCCTAATCCGAAAATCCAAAATCTGAAATGCTCCAAGATCAGAAACTGTTTGAGTGCCAACATGATGCCACAAGTGAAAAATTCCACACTTGACCTCATGTAACAAGTTGCAGTCAAAACACAGTCAAGGCCAGGTGTGGTGGCTCATACCTGTAATGCTAGCACTTTGGGAGGCCAAGTCAGGAGGACCACTTGAGGCCAGGAATTTAAGACCAGCATGGGCAACATAATGAGATCCCATCTCTAAAATAATGAAAAAAAGTAGCAGGGTGTGGCAGTGTGTGCCTGCAGTCCTAGCTACTCTGATGACTGAGGCAGGAGGATTGCTTGAACCCAGGAGTTTGAGGCTGCAGTGGGCTGTGATTGTGCCACTGCACTTCAGCCTGGGCAACAGAGCAAGACCCTGTCTCTGAAAACAAACAAAAAAAACCCCCACACAGTCAAAACTTTGTATCATGCACAAAATTATTTAAAATATGGTATAAAATTACCTTCAGGCTATATGTATAATGTGTATATGAAACATAAATGAATTTCACGTTTAGACTTGGGTTCCATCCCCAAGATATCTCATGTATATGCAAATATTCCAAGATCTGAAAAAAATCTGAAATCCAAAAGACTCCTGGTCCCAACCATTTGGGATAAGGGCTACTCAACCTCTGTCACCACCTTTGTATGTCCTCCAGTCACCATCGGCTGTCAAGATTGCCAACACAATTTCAGGTTCTTTTCTTTTTTCCAAAAGGCACAGATTCCCCAAGTCAAAGAAGTGAATCCTTCCAAAATCATTTGCAACACCTGATTCAAGCTGCCACACTTCTTACTTACTTGCAGACTTTTTTTTTTTTTTGCAGTAAGTATAAGCTAATTTTATCAGTCACCAACCACAAGGAATTCATTTTTCAATTACAACTTATAAAGCAAAGCACCACATCACCTCCAGAATTGGTTTAGTTCCTGAGCTCCGATGGCTGGTGCGAGCCCCTCCTTGTGTACTACTTGCTGTGCATGGGACGCTTCTGAGTTTGGATTGCTGGAAGTCACTTAGGTCTGATTGGTCCAGGCAGTAGTCAGTAATGCACTCTCACAAGAGTGGAGACTGTGGCAATTTTGTTTGTTTCTTTGTGCATGCGTGTGGTAACGACCATTTTTAGGTGCACAGTTCTGTGGCATTAAGTACATTCACATTGTTGTACAGCCATCACCACCATCCACTCCAGAACTTTTTCATCGTCCCCAACTGAAACTCTGCACCCATTAACACTAACTCTCCTTCTCTCCGCCCAGCCCCTGGCAACTGCCGTTCTACTTTCTGTGTATGAATGTGACTACTTTAGGCATCTCATATCAGTGGAATCATACAACATCTGCCATTTTGCCACTGTCTTATTTCATTTGGCACGTCTTTGAGGTCTATCCATGTTGTAGCATGAGTCAGAGTTGCCTTCCTTTTAGGGGCTGGATAATATTCTATTGTACGTAGATGCCACATTTGTTTACCCATTCATCTGTTGTCGGGCGGTTGGGTTATTTCCACCTTTTGTCTATCATAAGTAACGCTGCAATGAACATATTTGAGTCCCTGCTTTCAATTCTTTTAGGTATATACCCACAGGCGAAATTGCTGGATCACATGGTAATTCCATGTTTAATATTTTGAGGAATCACCGTATCATTTTCCACAGCTGCTGTGCTATTTTACGTTCCCACCAGCAGTGTACAAGGGCTCTATTTCTCCATGTTCCTGCCAACACTTGTTATTTTCTGTTTTTTGGAGCTTTGTTTTTTGTTTTGTTTGTTTTTGACAATAGCCATCCTAATGGGTGTGAAGTAGGGCAATCCCTTTCGAATGTTGTCGACATTCACCATCTTCTTTTCCTTAAATTCTGCTCCCTCCACAGGTCTCTTCAATTGGGCTTCCATCTCTATCCATCTACTGAGACTTTCCTTGCTGTGATGTTGATGTGTCGATTTGAGTGGGCCACGTGGTGCTCAGATTGAACATTGTTTCTGGGTGTGTCCATGAGGGTGTTTCCAGATGAGATGATTCCAGATTTGAGTTGGTGGACTCGGTAAAGTCGCTTGATCCCTGCGATGTGCCTGGCACCATCCAATCTTTTGAGGGCCTGAATAAAACAAAAGGCAGAGGAAGGAGGAATTTGCCCTGGTTTTTCTGCCTCACTGCTTGAGCTGGGACATCTCATTCATCTTCTCCTGAGCTTGGTCTGGAATTTACAGCATCTGCTACCCTTGTTCTCAGGCCTTCGTACTCAGGCTGAACTACACCACCCGCTTTCTTGAGTCTCCAGTTTGCAGATGGTGGGTCGTGGGACTTCTCAGCCTCCACAATTGTGTGAGCCAATTTCTCACAATATTAAGGTCATTAAATATGAAATGTCTGATTTCAAATCAAAAGTGTAGTTTATTATATCCCAGATAAGAAGCAGTACAACTAACCAAAGTATGCACCTAAACCATTGACACAGTTTTGCCATCTCAATGGTAGCTTGTTTATGCCAGCAGCGAAGCCTCAAGAGCAAGTGGTGATGACATCGCAAAAGGCGTTTTCCACAGCTAGTTGAGAATCGAATGTTTTTCCTTGCAAGAAGTGGTCCAAAGCCTGGAAGGCGTGGTAGGCAGCTGGTGCAAGGTCTGGTGAATACAGTGGATGACAGAGAGTTTCCAAGTCCAGCTTCTGTAGTTTCAGCAGCGTTGTCTGTACAACATGTGGTTGAGTGTTGTCTTGCAAGAGGATTGGCCTGTCTCTAGTGACCAATCTCAGCTGCTTAATCACAAACATCCTCTTCATTTCATCTATCTGGTTGCAGTAGACATCCGCTGTAGTCAGTTGACCAGGTTTCATGAAGCTATGGTGGATAAAACCAGCACTGACCACCAAACAGACACCATTAGCTTTTTTGGATGAATATTCAGTTTTGGGCTGTGGTTCAGAGCTTCGTCTTTATCTAACTATTGTGCCGAATGCTTGTGATTGTCAAAAAGAATCCATTTTTCATCACACATAATACAGTGTAGAAATGGTTTGCTTTTATGTCATGACTGCAAAGAAAGGCAAACTTTGAGATGATTTCTTTTCTGACACTTGTTTAATTCATGCGGAACCCATCTATCCAGCTTCTTTACCTTGCCCATTTGTTTCAAATGGACCAATATTGTTGAAATAGTAACGTCAACCCTTTCTGCTAATTCACGAGTAGGTTGAGATGGATTTGCTTCCACTACAGCTTTCAGCTCATCATCATCCACTTTGGTCTCAGGTCACCCACCTGGCTCATTTTCAAGATTAAAATCACCAGAACAGAACTTCTCAAACCATCAACGTATTCATTAGCCACATCCTTCCCAGACATTTCACTGATATTTTGAGCTGTCTGTACTGCATTGGTTCCATGACAGAACTCATATTAAAAAATAACATGAATTTTTGGCTTATCCATGGTTTCACAAAAATTGCTCTAAAAAAATTTGAACAATAATCACAAGGCAAGATTTGTGTTTGAAAGACTGAGGATGTATAATACCTTCACGATAAAAACAAGAAATGTCAAAGTGAAATGTCAGAGCTATCAACTGTCAAACTTAGTACTTAATGAAATCAGACATTTTGTACTTAATAACCTAATAAATCTCCTTTTAAACTTAATCTTAGCCAAAAGCTGAGAAATAATATAAATCTCCTTTAAGATAGATAGATAGATAGATCTCCTATTGGTTCTATTTCTCTGGAGAACCCTGGCTAATATACTTGCTACAGTCACCAGTGGCTCTATGTGGTCCATCTGTAGAATCTGCAGCTGTTATAACCACCCCATGCTCCTGTGCAGTGCCAGATGGGTCTGCCTTCCTGGACTGAGCCAGCAGCACGTTGATCGTGGCATGAGGGCCCCTACGTAGGAGGGAGGCTGGTGACCCAGTCACCATTGTGAGTAGAGAGCACACCACAGGGGTATCCCAGCCTCTCCAGGACTAACCCACCTTGCCTCTCTGCCCAGTCCCATTCCTTTCCTTCGTGTAACTTTCTCCCTTGCCAGTGTCAATCCTGACCCCCCAGATACCTTACATACCTTCCGGACTATTCATGATCCCTTCTCTGTTCAAGATCTTCCACTTTTACACTATGGGCTTCTTTTCTCAGCCCACAGATGGTTCCCATCAGCCCCTGCCTAACATGGGACCCTGAGGCCAGCTCAGGAGACACATAAACTGGATGTTGGCCAGGTGCAGTGGCTCACGCCTATAATCCTAGCACTCTGGGAGGTGAAGGCAGGAGGATTGCGTGAGGTCAGCAGTTCAAGACCACCTTGAGCAAGAGCAAGACCCCCTCTCTACAAAAAAATAGAAAAGTTAGCCGGATGTGGGTGGTAGGCACCTGTAGTTCCAGTTACACAGGAGGCTGAAGCAGGAGGATCACTTGAGCCCAGGAGTTTGAGGTTGCAGTGAGCTGTGATGATGCCAGTGGACTGCAGCCAGGGCAACAGAGCAAAATTCTATCTCAAAGGAAAAAAAAAACCAAAACAGAACCTTGATGCTGCCGTCTTAGCAGCCCTTGTTCTTGTCTTCAACAGTCTGGCTCTGACATGGGCTCTTGGAACATGACTTAAATCAGGGTCCCCTCCTCATTGCCTAAAGGCATTTCGCAAATTCTGACCAGGTCAGCTTCTGCTACCTGCAGGGCCTTATGCAAGGAAAGGTGGGACGGGACGTTCAGTGGCCAGAGGAGACTTTTGATCTAGGCTCAATATTCATGAAGAGCCTATATTTTATACTTTTAATTTTACATTCAATGAGATTACACATAGATTTGTCATATTTTTATACAACTTTTAAAAGAACCAATTTATTAAGGTGCTATGGACTAAATGTTTGTGTCCCTGCAAAATTCATATGTTGAAGCCTAAATTCCCAATGCAATGGCATTTGGAGGTGGGGCCTTTGGGAGGTAATTAGGTCATGAGGGTGACCTAATTACCCCAGGACCTAATCCCCTTGTGAGTGGGATTAGTGCTCTTAGAAAAAGAGACACAAGGCCCAGAGTGGTGGCTCACACCTATAATCCCAGCAATTTGGGAGGCTAAGGTGGGAGGATTGCTTGAGGCCAGAAGTTTGAGACCAGTGTGAGCAACACAGGAAAAGACCTTCTCTAAAAAATTTTTAAAACTAGCTGGGTGTGGTGACATGCACCTGTAGTCCCAGCTACTCAGGAGGCTGAGGTGGGAGGCTTGCTTGAGCTCAGGAGTTTGAGGTTACGGTGAGCTATGATTGTACCACTTCATTCCAGCCTGGGTGACAGAGGGAGACCCTGTTTCATAAAAAGAAATTTTTTTTTAAAAAAATCCTCATTCCTTGGCTTTAAAGAAGAAGGAGGAGGAGGAGACACAAGACAAATGATCTCTCTCCGCTCTCTACCATGTGAGGACACAAGAAGAAGGTGGCCATCCACGAACCAGGAAGTGAGCCCTCACCAGGTACCATGTCTGCTGGCACCTTGATGTTGGTCTTCCTAGACTCCAGAACTGTGAGAAATAAATGTTTGTTGTTTAAGCCACTCAGTCCATGGTAATTTGTTATAGCAGCCCAAACTGACTAAGATGCAAAGTGAGCATCTAAGTTATACTGCATTTAAACATGTTGCCTTGTCATTAGACACTTTTTTAATGTGCCCTGGGCCCTCGAATAAACAAAGGTGCCCTGGGCTCTGTCAGCCTCTGAGAGGCCCTGACTGGCTGCCCTCCTTGAAAACGCCTATCTAGACCCTACACTGCCATGCCTCTGCTCTCCTCGCTGTCCAGTCTTCCTTGTTCCAGCCCTAAATGTAAGCCTTCAACTCCTAAGATGCAGCCCCTGCTCTCTAGCCCTTCATCTCCCATCATCTTGCCCACTGCCCCATGTCCGCCATCCTTGTTAGGACAAATGGTCCCCAAATCTCTGTCTTCCGAAAAGACTTTCCTCCAAAGCCCAGACATGTATCTTCCAACTGTCTAGAGTTGGTTTTCTGAAAACCGACTCTGAGATGGAGATCCTTAGACAGGAAGTTTGTTGGGGATGCTCTTGGGATCAACACCCGTGGAGGAAGGAAGAAAGCCGGATTGGGCAGATGGAGGAACTGAATGGTCAAGACAAAGGACCCAGCCAATCCCATAATCAGCTCTGGAACTTGGGTGGCCTTTAGGTATGTCTCTCCTTGAGCAAGGGGCCCAACCTTTATACCCCAACTTTTGTTGGTCATTGGATGTTGGCTCCCTGGGAAGATGGTGTGACCTTGAGCCAGGTGTCCCTCGTCAGCTGAGGGCAAATGCAGAGAGGGACTCTGCTGAGAGCCCTCAGCTGCCAACCCTCCTAGAAATGGGGCAATGAGTGCCTTGGCCCTGAATGGAGATCTGGGTGATGCATCAAGCATGTACTACACCCGGCACCTAAGGCTCATCCTTTATTTGGGAATGGATGGGGGAAGGAAGGGTCAGAAAAGTGGGGGTTGTGATTCAGATCCCACTCACAAGATAGGATCTTCTAACTGTCTCCAGCCTTGCACCCTCCTCTTTGCCCACACAGCACTAGAGTGTTTTTCCTCAAATGTAAGTCTGATCTTGTCACTTTCCCACTTAAAGCTCTCTATCGCCCTCAGGATAAAGTCCCCAAGCCCATAATCGGTGTGCAAGGTCCCCTCTAGTCCCATCTCTCTACACTCCACCTGGCCTCTCTCTGCCTTGCTTCTTACAAACCCCACCGCTGTGTCTCGCCCTGTACCTGTTGGGTCATTGGCCTGAGAGCTTTTCCTCTGTGATCCCAGAGACCAAAATAGATGTCCCTTTATCAACTAAGATGGATCCTAAGGTTAAGGACACAACAGAGGGTCCCCAGCTGGCCTGGCATCTTCCTAAATTCCAATAGCCACAAGAAAAACTGCACTCTTGCTAAATTCCCAGACAATAGGAGAAGGCAAGCAAATTATCAGATTTGCACCCCAGACCATTACAACCCTGGCTGGACAGAAGACCGGCCTATTCTTCCCTGATAAGCAACTGCACACCTTAAGCCAGTTTCAGCCAGCCCACAGAGACTGCCGGCAAATTGCCTTTGTGTCCTACAGTCCACCTTCTGATGTAGAGAGCCAAATTCCACCTCATTTTAATGCTGAAACCCACCCGAAGTGAACTTGGGATGTATGTTACCTATATGTTTACCCATTGTGCATGTGCTCAACTCCCCTCATAAATATGTATAGCTTCCCCCCAAACCTGTTGAATATGTATGACTCTATTATAGAATACAGGCCCTGCAAGGCATAAAAACCAACCTGCCCTTTCCCTCTTGGAAGAGAGAGCACCTTAGGTACATGTCAGAGACTATCTTTTCCCAGTTTGCAAACGGATATCGCCAGGAAAGCTCACTTTTCTACTATGTAGCCATCCTGGTGGTTTTGTGGACGACACCTACCTCACCCCTGCTCGCTCTACTCTGGCCCTGCTCACTCTAAGTCTCTGCTTACACATTCCTGTCTTCTAGAAAGCCTGCTCCAGACTCCTCGACTGAACTGTGTTCCCCGACCAGACACATACCTTTCTCCTGACATACATTTCTTTGTAATTGCTTTTCTTTAAAAAAAAAAAAAAACACAAAACTTTTTTTATTATGGAAAAATTCAAACATAAGAAAAAAATAAGAGTATTCTCATTATCAACCCACAGCCAATCTGGTTTCACCTAACCCCCCAACTACTTCCCTCCTCCTGTCTTATTTTTAAACAATAAAACAGATTGTTTTATTTCATCTGTAAATGTTTTATTTAGCAAGTGTCTCTAAAAGATAAGAACTTTAAAAATCATAGTTACAATATCATTATCATGATTTTAAAAGGCCAATTATAATTGTGTTTTTTTCTTTTTTTCAACTTCGTATTTTGAAAAATTTCAAACCTAGAGAAAAGTTGCAAGAATAATTCAAGGAACTGCTTTAAACCGCTCACTTAATCCACCTGTCGTTAACATTTTGCCACATTTGTCCTCTGAACCTTCTGAGACTAAGTTGCAAATGTCCTGATCTTTTACCACTAAATGTTTCCACAGATAGTTCCCCTAAAACAAGGAGATTCTTCTACGTAGTCATAATATGATCACATTCAGGAAATCTAAAATCAACACGATGTCTTAATACAATCCATATTCAAATTTTGCCAAATGTCCCAATGATGTCCTTCACAGAAATTTTTCCAATCCGGTATCTAATCCAGAATCATGCATTGCATTTAGTTGTCCTGTCTCTTTAGCGCCCTCTAATCTGGAACAGTTCTCTCGTGGCATTGATATTACTGAAGAACACCTACCAGGTGTTTTGTAGCCTAACCCTGAGTTTAGGTTTGCCTGATAGTTTCTGCATCTTTGGCAGGAGTGGTACCTAGGTGATGGGGTCCTCAGGGCGTTATACCAGGAGGCAGATGTCCATTTGCCTCATTACGGTATTGATTTTGATTGTTTGATTAAGGTGTCCTATAATTGCTTTTCATTTATTTACTTATATTTATTTATTTATTCTTGACACAGGGTCTTGCTCTGTTGCTTAGGTTAGAGTGCTGTGGCGTCAGCCTAGCTCACAGCAACCTCAAACTCCTGGGCACAAGCGATCCTCCTGCCTCAGCCTCCTCAGTAGCTGGGACTACAGGCATGTACCGCCACGCTCAGCTTATTTTTCTATTTTTTGTAGAGATGGGGTCCAGCTATGTCGCCCAGCTTGGTCTCAAACTCCTGGCCTCAAGGGATCCTCCCACCTCAGCCTCCCAACATGCCAGTAATTGCTTTTTAAGTCTTAAATGATCTGGGGCTTCTTCCTCCTAGACTGTGAACTTGATGAAGGCAGAGGTCACATCCAGTTTCTCCATCTCTGTATCCTCCAAGCACAGCAGGTTTAAACAGGAAAGTCACACCCACCATGCCATGAGCTGCCTGATGCCTCTTCCCCTGTTCAGCCTCACAGCAGCCCTGGGAAGAACTAACTGAGGTCTCAGATGAGGAAAATGAGGCTGAGAAAGGGGCTGGCTCCACGACAGCGCTATTTTCCCAAACTTTTCCTGCCTTAGCTGTTCCCTCTCTTCTAAGGCTCTCCCTTTGGATGGCACCTGGGGAAAGCCTCTTCACTAACCCCCACCTCCCCCCAAAATAACAATTTCAATGGAAACAGAAATTCCCAGAAAGAAGGAAAGCAAAGCGCGTTAGCTGTCCAGAGCCTAGGGGCTGGGGGAGAGGGGTGGGAGGCCCTATTTGCATTTTTCCCATTAACAAGCTGGAGTTGAGCTAGCTTGCCTGGGGAGATAATTTAAGAGGAAAATCTTTGCATATTTTATTTAAAAGCACGCTGCGTTAGGCGGGTAATAATGCAGAGTGTGGCGATTAGGTGAGGACTGCAGGGGGCGGGGGTGGGGTCCTCTCCCTCCTTTCCTTCCACCAACCTACCTCCCATACCCCCTACAATCCTGGGAACCAGCCTCCTTAAAGGAACAGACCCCTTAGGCCGCAGAGGCAGGTTGAGGCTCAAGCTTCAGTAACCTGACACTTTCTTGCTGAGAGAGACCAAGAGGTACAGTCCTGGGACTGCCCTGGGCAAGAAGGACAGAAGGACAATAGAAAGGGGACCAGAGTCCAAAGCTGAAACTCTAGCCCTGTGGTTCTAAGTGGTGGGGATGGGGGTGGGGATAGGGGAGAATGTGGGGAAATACCCCCCCATAGGGGACTTTTAAAAAGATGAAAGAGGCGGGCTCGGTGGCTCACACCTGTAATCCTAGCACTCTGGGAGGTGGGGGTGGGAGAATCGCTTGACCAGCCTGAGCAAGAGAGAGAGACTCCATCTATATGAAAAATAGAAAAGTTAGCTGGGCATCGTGGTGTGCAACTGTAGTCCCAGATACTGGGGAGGCTGAAGCAGGAGGATCCCTTGAGCCCAGGAGTTTGAGGCTGCAGTGAGCTGTGATGATGCCACTGCACTCTAGCCTGGGCGACAGAGCGAGACTCTGTCTCAAAAAAAAAAAAAAAAAAAACATGAAAGAGATGTTTTTGTTGTCTGGATAATTGAGTAGGCAGTGCTATTATTGGGATTTTGTGTCTGGGGGACAGGGATGCTAACTGGAACCCCGCATTGCCCAGGACAGTCCCACTCAAAGAATAATCCAAATGCCAAAGGCACTGCCAATGAGCCAGCCCTTCCTGTACACGTGCAGGCGTGCGCATGTGCACACACGCACACACAAATCAAACCTCTCCTTTAAGTCCTGCCACACTGTGTTGCCAGGGGATTCAACAGAGACCTTGATGGTCTAGTAGTTGAATGAGCAAGGTCCTTGTTCCATCACAAGCTGTTGAGTTCGTACAAATCACTTAACCTCTCTGAGTCCCTGCTTCCTCATTTATAAATGCCTGCCTCTCAGGGTAGGCTCGAGGAAACAATGGAATAACGGAGGGAAAGGGTTCTATAAACTGTAAAGCTCAGAGCACACATAGTGGGGAGCAGGGCCTTGGGCTGCTAATTTAGTAAAGGACTCCTGAGGGTAGTTGTCCTTCCCTGGGAGAGGTTTGTAAGGCCGTGGTGACCCCAACCATTCCTGCCTACTGGCAGGGACTCATATCCACAAGATCAGCTTCCACAGTTACTGCTGCTTGACCTCAGCTATAGCTTCTCTACTGAAAAATGGGGTTGCACCTACTTTATAGCCAAATAACAGCAGTGAAAGTGACTGGAAAAATGTTAAATACTATGAAGAGGGGCCGGGCGTGGTGGCTCACGCCTGTAATCCTAGCACTCTGGGAGGCCGAGGCGGGCGGATAGTCCTGAGCTCAGGAGTTCGAGACCAGCCTGAGCAAGAGTGAGACCCCGTCTCTACCAAAAATAGAAAAAAATTAATTGGACAGCTAAAAATATATATATAGAAAAAATTAGCCAGGCATGGTGGCGCATGACTGTAGTCCCAGCTACTTGGGAGGCTGAGGCAGTAGGATTGCTCGAGCCCAGGAGTTTGAGGTTGCTGTGAGCTAGGCTGATGCCACGGCACTCACCCCAGGCAAGAGAGTGAGACTCTGTCTCAAAAAAAAAAAAAAAAAAAAAATACTATGAAGAGGCAAGGTACTAGAAGACTCCATAAGGTAATTTGTCATTTTCAGATGAGCCTGAAAAAGCTCCCATTTCCCTCCCCGTGCCTCAGTCTTCTCAGCTGATAGATGATTACATACCCATTCTGACTTCCTCATCCCAAAATGCATACATGCACAGGCATGCACGCACACATGCTCATGCACATGCGCGCACGCACACACACACACACACACACACACACACACAAGCTAGAAGATCTCATTGGGAATTAAGGGAGTGTCTGAGTATCTCATATAAAAGGTTTCATTACGGGGATCAAGACAGGGATTGTACCTGAGGCATGCAGTGGGGGGCATAGATGAAATCAGTTCAGAAGGGTCTGCTCCCATCTGGGTGAGTCCGGGGGTAGGAACAAATCCAAGGGTAGGGTGGTTTGTGAGTCCTGGAAGGCCGTATGAGGATTTCACACACTCCAAGCACAAGAAGCAGAATAGGTAGCACCTTCTACCAGACCTGGGGGGATGTGAGAATGGAGAGTAGTGTGTCTGTGAATGGGTATGTCCTCCCAGAAATGGAACCCAACAACCCTGGCACAGAGCCCCTCTCTTCAGGGGAATGGCTTGTGGGTTCCACACCCATTATTACCCCCAAATACACCCAAACTGCAAAGGTCCTGGATGGCCCGAAGACAGAGGACTGTCTGGCTCACAGAGAAGTGGGCTATTTTACTGATATTATACTGCCCACCACCCCAGGAAATGGTACGATGTCACAGGGCCAGCTCATAAGAGCAAGCGTTCATAACAGTTGTACAATGAAAGTCCCTTTCCAGGTTGCAGTTGCTGGCTCAGAAAGAATGCTCTGTCTTTGGGACAGGTTTTTTTTTTTTTTTTTTTTTTTGGAGACAGGGTCTTACTCTGTTGCCCAGGATAGGGTGCAGCGGCACAATCATACCTCACTGTAGCCTTGAACTCCTGGGCTCAAGGGATCCTCCTGCCTCAGCCTCCCAAGTAGCTGGGACAACAGGGGCTCACCACCATGCCTGGCTAATGTTTTAAATTATTTCATAGAGATGGGGTCTCACTGTGTTGCCCAGGGTGGTCTCAAACTCCTGGCCTCAAGCAATCCTCCTGCCTCAGCCTCCCAAAGTGCTGGGATAACAGGTGTGAGCCACCGTACCTGGCCATTCCCCTGCTTCTGAAGCCCTCAGAACCAGCATCCCCAAGTGTTCCTGCCTCCCCGGGCAAGTCCCCTTAACTTTTCCTAGGATGTCTGTTTCCTCACCTACTTATACTCATCCTCCAGGTGCATATCAGCTCCTCTGTGAACCCCGGCCTGACGGTCCCTCATCTCCCTTATTCCTTCCGCCACCCCAAACACAGAAGTAGTCTTTCCATTCTCTAAGTTTCCACAGCAGTGTGTTTCCCAAATGTGACCCCTGGAACACTGAATCTATAAGATGATCCATGGAAAAACGGAGTTTTTCTCAAAACAAGTTTGAGAAACCTCCTGCATACACTGCTCACTCTCGTCCGGAGTTCACAACACAGACTGGCACAGCAGAGGCCCTGAGGGGTCCTGTAGTCAAGAGCAGCAGTTGACATTGTTTAACCCTGTATTTCCCAAGCCCCTTTGATCACAGAACTCTTTTACTTCATGCGTATTGGAACATGCTTCAGGAAGTGCATTGCGTACAGGCTTCTACCAGCTTATCACATTGCACTATCATTATCTGTGCCAGGTCTGCGTCCCCTGATAGACTGTGAAGTCCTTGCTGGCTGGCACTATGTCCGAGTCATCTGGGTGCCCAGTGCCTAGCAGAAGGTCTGGCACGTGGTAGACAGTAACAAATACGTGTCGAATGCAGGAATTTCCTGTCTGTTACCAAGATAAGGATATGAAGAGCACCTTAGAGGCAGGGAGGTTGCTGGCAGTGCTGGGGATGAGGTGCTTGGTGACAATGGTGATGGGAACCGAGTGACACAGACAAGCTTGCAGACTGTGGGATTCTGGGCCCTCTGAGGATGTGGTCCATCCTGGGGAGTCTGGGACAGAGAGAGGCGGCCAGCAGCCTGGGGATTCAGGCACTTTGAGGCCTGGAGTGGCCTCCATAGCACAATGGTCGGAGGGAGCCTGAGGAGGGCAGGATACCAGCCCAGAAGGAGTGCCACTGTCCTGTGTGTCGCAGGCACAGTGTGGGCAGGGTCGGGCCAGCACACACCGTCTTCAGAGGGTCTGGCTTCCCTAAATCATCCACTGCCCTGTAGCCCCCTGGACCTTGGGCTCTGACAGATGGGTCCGTGAGGAACAGGCTAGCCAGGCAGCAATGTTTCACTCCTTTTCCCGACAGGGGGAAAAACTCCACACAGGCTCTTGAGGAAGGTCTTTGGGGGAAAAACTCCACACAGGCTCTTGAGGAAGGTCTTTGTGGACTTGGGAAACACCAGACCCTGGGGAAAATTGGGCCAGAGGGGATGCAGGAACTGGTCGGAGAAAGCCTTGCAAGCCAACCCGAGCAATTCAGCCAGTGGAGAGCCTTGCAAAGGTGCTAAGTTGGAGGAGTGATGGGGCCATATTTGACTTTCAGAAGCTCACTCTAGAGCTCTGTAGCCTGGGACCAGGAGTCCTCCCAGTCGTCCAGATGCGAGATGACAGTGGCCTGAACCAAGCTGGTGGACGCTGGCGTGGAGAGGAGGACATGAACAAGAGCGCTGGGAGACAGATGGAGAGGACGTAGTGACTGGCACCAAGTGAGGTGGGGGGGCCCGAGGCTCACCCACTCCAAGTGACTCTGGCCTGAGCAGGTTTGTGGCTGGGGAGAAAATGAGCTTGGTTTCAGCCATGGCAAGTCTGAGGTGCTTGTGGGTCACCTGGGTGGAGCTGGCCGGGTGGCAGATGGATACGCAGGGGCAGGCGGAAGGTCCTGCTGGGCCCTGCTGGAGACGGAGGTTTGGGAGCCCTGAGCGTCGGCGAGAACTGAAGCCGAAGTGGAGGAGATCCCAGGACAAGTGCGGAGAGAAGAGGTCTCAGGAAGGGCCAGGGGTGCACCAAGGTCTGGGGAGACTTCCTCACCCCAAAGGCTGTCACTGAATGTTCTGAATGTTGGGGGCGGGGGCAGAGGGCGTGGCTAGAGCAGGCCAAGAAGCACATGGAACAACCGGGTCCCCTCCAGCCTGATAACTCGCACCCACTCATGCGCACACAAATCCAGTCCCGTATCTGTGTCCTCACTTGCAGGCCCACATCACCCCGCACCCCTCCACCCTGCAGCCCTCTCTCCACCGCCCCACCCCTCCCCGCAGACCCCGAGGTTAATCCTCCCCTCCCCCAGATTAGGGGCGCTGCCCCCCTTTGTGCGTCCAAGTGCCCGAGGCAAAGCCCGGGACGGTTCGCGGCCTTCCAGGCAGCTGAGGTGAGGAGGGCCGAGGGGGGCGCGGGGAGGAGACACAAAAGGGTGGGGGGACCCGGCTGCAGCTGTCCCGCGAGGGCCCGGGACAAAGGGCCTGCTGGCGGGCCGGCCGGAGCCGTTTTCATGCTTGTTGGGATTAGGGGCAGGAAACGGCCTCGGAATCGTGCGGATCAGCCGTCGGGTGCGGTGCGGGGCGGCGCGTGGGGCGGGCTCGGCCCCGCCCGGCCCCGCTTGTGCGCAGCCCCCGGGCCACGCGAGGCGCCGCCAGGCTCCGCGGAGGCCGCCCCTTTGTCTGCGCCTTTCGGGGGACGAGCCCCGCCCGGGGACCGCTGAGCACCAGCTGAACGCCACGAGGTCGCTGCCTCTTCCCCGGCGCGGCACGGAGGGCCGGGGCTCCCCCTCGCGCCCCTCCCGCGCCCCAGCCCCTCGCACTGCTCGCGTCCCAGCGCCGAGCCCTCTTTCATCCCCAGCGAGGGGGGCCCCGGGGGACCCAGCCTCTCCCCCAGCTCTGCTCCGACACCTGAGACCTCAGCAGGGTGAACCCCCTTTCTCCCGCGCCACCGCCTGCCCCGCCCGCCCGCAGTCTCCACCAGACGAATCTCTTCTCAAATCCACTGGTGATAAATGAGAATGGAGCGATTAGGGGATCGACCGGTTCTGAGCCTAGGGGCTTGGGGGAGGAGCGGGGCCGAGCGGGGCCGGGTCAGGGGATCTGGGTGAGGATAAGGTTTGGCTGCAGGAGCCTACAGGCCTGGAGAGAAGAGGCCGACTCATTTCTGGCAGTCTGGTGCCAGGGCTGGGAGAGTCTGGGGGGAGGGGGCTGCTGGGACGTGGAAGCCCCCCCAGGGCTTATTTCCGAGATGGCTGGGGGGAGGGGAGGGAGCTCGCATGTGCGTGTGTGTCCATGAGTGTGCATTTGTGAGTGAGCCCTTGTGCAGGTGTGCGTGCATGCATGGGTGTGGGGGCTGGTGCCCGAGCGTCTGCGGTGCCTGGTGGGCGTGGGCACGTACACCTGTGTGGATCTCAGGTCTGGCTCAGATCCCAGAACATCCCCATCTCATGCTCCTCTTCTCGCCACCAGCATCCCTTAAACTCATGGGTCTGGGATTCAAGGCCCTTTATCAATGCTTTTAAATACACAGCACAACTGCCCAGCTGCATCGCCTGTCTCTGATGGCCTTCTTGTCCTCTCCTGAACAGCTAGCATTTGGGAAAACGTCCTGTGTGCCAGGCTCAGGTCTAAGCCCTTCACATCTGTTAACTCCTATAACTCTCAAAGAACCCTATGAGAGACGTACTACTGTCACCCTCATTTTACAGTGGAGAAAAGTGAGGCACAACCAGTATGAGGAGGATCCAAGACATCTGGGTGTAGCCTGCACTAGCAATCACTGTCCTCTGATGCTTCAGCTTCCACTGGTTCTCTAGGCTCTTCTTCCTCCAGGAAGCCTTCCTTGACCAGGGCTCACATATCTCACCTGCTTCTGTTCCTGTCACCTGTTCATACTGTGAGTAGGAGGCACTAACACTGGTTTTGGGAGGAGGCTTGAAGGAAACAGAGGCAAGAAGATGGTCATAGTCTGCCACCAGGGTGCATTCCATCTCCTTAGAGCTCTAAAATGCCAGACCCCTGAGAGGGTAGGAAATTCCTAAGTGGGTGGAGAAAGATTTCTCACACAGAATTTAGTACATACAGAAGTGAAAGTTTATTTACTTTCTTGAGAAAGAAAGAAAGACAGAAAAGGGAGAGAAGGAAAATGGCATGACAAGAAGGAAGGTGGAAAGTGCTGGCCACTGAGAAGTGGGAAGGTGGTTTTAAAGGGTAAAAATGGCTTTTTCTCCCTCTGCTTCAGCAGACTGATAACAGAAGTGGCAGTGAAGCCATTGCAGGTGTTCTTTATTTTTTCCTTTTCTCTGTGAGGCCGGCTTATCTGAGTCCTTGGAATCTGGTCCTGGGAGGAACTGAGGCAGAAAGTTCGCACCCCTGCTGTTGCTTAGGGCTCTTCAAGGCTGAGAAAAGGAAACTCTTACAGAGAACAAGTTAGCACACAGGTGTTTTAATTAAACAAAACAAAGTGGGTAGTGAGTTTTCTCTTTAAAGGGCAGTTATGTGTTCTGACTTTATTCCTCTATTTGATAGTTGATTTTCCTGTTAGATAAGTTATTAGTAAGGCCACATTTTAACCCCCCCCCCCCGCTGGGGAGCCCACCTACCATATTCTGCAGCCTTATCCACCCAATTCTTTACACTCTTCCTCAGTTCCCAGTTCATTTCCTGTACCCAACTTTTAACCCCATCTCCTCTGATCATACTTGATGGGCTGACACAGTTGGGGTCCCTGGAGAGAACGTTCTCAGTGGACCCAGCCTCACACTGCCCTCCTGCCAATCCCTTCCGAGCTTCAGTCCTATACCTGCAGCTTGCTCAGACCTCTGCTGTGTGCCCCGCCCCTCCTGGTCTCCTACTAAGCAAGACTCCTCACGGAGCTCCCAAAACCTGGGTTAGACTTCCTTGCTCCTAGTTGTGGGATTTCATTCTGGTGGGAAGAGTCAGGGGATAGAGGTGGCTGACTGGCCAAACCCCTCCCAAGTACATGAACCCTCCCTATTCTGCCCACTGTCCCAGGGACTAAGGAATGCCCACCCCAGTGACATTAAAACAACCTCCCAGGTACAGCTGTCTCCGGCTGAGACCTGCACAGAAGGCCAGTCCTGACTTCCCCTCTCCGAGGCTCGGAGTGGCTTGTGCACTAGGCTTTTGGATGCACGTCTCATCTGCCTGTGCAGACCAGAGCTACTGAAGGACAGGGGCAGGCTCCTCAGGGCAAGGAGGCGCTCAGTCTTCTTAATGCATATAGAATGTCTTCAGGTCCATTTTCTCATTGAAGCCTTACAAGTGCCACAGGCGAAGAAACTTTAGAGTCTAGATCAGGTCTGCCCATGGGAGGTACAGCAGTAGCCTCAGCACTTCCCATGGTTAGGGCTAGTGGCCAGCAGACCTGATGGGGAACCACAATTCTTGGCTGGGTTGGCTCAGCCAGTGAAGCCCTGTCTGTTTCCCTGCCCCAAACTCTGATACCCTGGCTGTGGCTCCGACTTCCTGCTCTTACCAGTCTTCTTCCCAAACCGGCCACTGCCCAGGGGCTGGGCCTCTCCCTGGACCCTCAGTGACTAGCAGGGGTCCTCTAAACATACAACACACCACACTGCTTCCTTGGTCTGGCCTTCATATTCTTCTCAGCTCAGAGATCTCTTTTATGGAAAGGAATATTAGGCAGCTTTATTTTTTAAAAGCCTTTTTTAAAAAAAAGATGACTTTCAGATTTTAGATTAAAATTCCTTAGGGGGCCAGGCATGGTGGCTCATGCCTGTAATCCTAGCACTTTGGGAGGCCAAGGAGGGAGGGTCGCTTGAGCTCAGAAGTTCGAGACCAGCCTAGGCAATATCAAACCACCCCCCATCTCTACAAAAAAATTAAAAAATTAGTTGGGCGTGGTGGTGCATGCCTGTAGTCCCAGCTTCTTGGGAGGCAGAGGCAGGAGGACTTCTTGAGCCCAGGAGTTTGAGGTTGCTGTGAGCTATGATGATGCCGCTGCACTCTAGCCTGGATAACAGAGCAAGAACCTGTCTCAAAAAAAAAAAAAAAAATTCCTTAAAGAAAAATTTGTTTTTCTATGAAAAAGTTAATTGTGTATCGCAAAAGCACTATTTATTATAATAATCACAACTCTCATTAATGTTGTTTTCTATGTGTCAGGTACAGTTCTAAGTCTTTTACATATCACATATTCACTTAATCCTTCCAACAACCCTATGAGGTAGTTATTATTATTGTCCCCATTTTAAGATAAAGAAACTGAAGCTCAGAGAAGTTAATTGACTTGCCCGAGGTCACACATACAGAAAACGATGGAGCCAAGGTCCTAATCCAGGGTGTCTGTAACTTAACCAGCAGTTGTGCTCAGAAGAGCCTTTGCACATTTAGAAAAGGGACACTTCTGAAAATTCCCCCTCTTGTGCTCTGAGGGCTTGACATTGTCTCATTATTAGAAATTACCTCTCAAATTTAGCTATAGCCCTTTGCCAAAACAACTCTTAATAAGTGGAATTTGTTAAAAGTGGTTCAATTTTGTTTCTGTTTAAGTGTCAAGTAGAGACATGATAAGAATTATTAATGTCCTGGGTTACTGCCTGTTTCAGTGAGAAGTATACTTTGTTATTTTTAGAGATGGGTTTCTCACTATGTTGCCCAGGCTGGACTGCAATGACTTTCCACAAGGGTGATCATGGTGTATGGTAGCCTGAATTCCTAGCCTCAAGCAATCCTCCCGCCTCTGCCTCTCGAGTAGCTGGGACTACAGGGACCAGCCACCATGCCTGGCAAGAAGTATACTTTGTGAGGCTTAAAATATGTTTGCCTTGTTGGAAGGAGCAAAAGGGGACATGAGAGTTCTCTGAAATGTTTCAATTTTTATAAGTAGAATATAATTATTTGTATAAAAATTAATCTATAAAATATGCCTTTATTTAACCCATCAAGTTATACCCTCTGTGGTAGGCAGCCTCTAAGATGGCCCTGGATGATCTCTGCTTCCTGGTACTTACAGCCTGTGTGATATCTTCCCCTTAAGTAACTCGCTTCTAACCATACAAAATGGCAAGATACTGCAATAAGGTTGCAGAAAATTGTGACTTTTGTCTTGCTAGCACTCTATTGCTTGCTTGGTTTGCATGCTTTGAAGAAGCTGCCATGTTGGAAACGCCCACATAGCAAGGAACTGAAGGTGGTCTCCAGCCAACATCCTGAGAGGCACTGAATGCCACCAACCGAGACCACACACCCGGGACTGACACCTTCCTTGAGAGACTGTGATGCATAGGACCCAGCTAAGCTATGCTCAGATTCCTGACCTACAGAAATGGTGACATAATAAATATGTATTGTTTGAAACCATGAAATTTTAGGGTAATTTGTTATGCTGCAGTAGCTAACTACTATACCTTCTTTATAGAAATAATGAATTTGGGGGAGGAGAGGCCAGGACAACTATAGTGACGACTGGACATAGGAAGGGCAGGGGCTCAAGCCAGGGCCAAGGCCAGCCAGCAACTCTGGATCTGGGAAATCTCAGACTTGGAAACTGAGGGTCCCGCTTAGTACAGAAAACAAAAGAAAAAGTTATGAATTTTTGAGAAATTAATAAATCAGGCCACACACAGTGGCTCACACCTATAATCCTAGCACTCTGGGAGGCCAAGACGGGAGGATTGCTTGAGCTCAGGAGCTCAAGACCAGCCTGGGCAAAAGTGAGACCCATCTCTACTAAAAATAGAAAAATTAGCTGGACATCATGGCGCACACCTGTAGTCCCAGCTACTCGGGAGGCTGAGGCAAGAGGATCGTTTGAGCCCAGGAGTTTAAGGTTGCAGTGAGCTACGATGATGCCAATGCACTCTACCCAGGGTGGCAGAGCAAGACTCTGTCTCAAAAAAAAAATTAATAAATCATACAAAGTAACGTAAAATAGAAGATACAGTCCCAACTGGCATCAACAAATACCTTAAGTCATGTACATACACTTGGCCCTTACGGGTTCCACATCCTCGAATCCAACCATGGATCAAATATATAGTACTTTTGATCTGCAGATATTGGTATCTGTGGGGGGCCCTAGAACCAATCCCCTCAGATACCAAGAGACAAGTGAACATTTTAACTACATCTATATCGAAACCATCTAAGGACCCCAGCTCAGTTTTTCAGAGTCAGGGCACCCCCCAGGGAAAGGTGACTCCAGGGCACAGTTGAGTATGACAGAGAGTATGTGTATGGTATGGACATCACAATTTATTCAGGCCCAAATGTGACTTAGGGCAAGGACAATCAGGCATGGGGCTCTCAGTGCAGAGGCCAAGTCTTCCCCGTCAGACTGGGAGGCCCGAGAGACTTCTCCACCTCATCAGATTGCCAGGCCTGGGAGTCTGAATTCCTCCTCCCCAGGGTCTTCCTCTATTGCTACCCGAGCTCCCAGTCCAGGTCCCTGCTCAAAAGGGGAGCTCAGATGGTGTGGAAAAGAGGCTACCAGACAACAGGTAGAAGAGAAACACATGCTCAAGAACTTTAATTCTCTGCCCAAGTTTATTCATCCTGGGTCGCTCCCGTGGCCAGGTTCACGCTCAACATGCAAGAGGTACAGACACAAGTTCCAGGGCCCATGCTCCACCCTGCTCCCTCTACCTTTCACCCACCCACCTGTCAGGAGGAAACTTTTTAGCAATAGACAGGAAGAGCTCCCACATTTTGCGGAGAGGGACACTGAGGGCCAGAGGCAGCATTGGTGACTTCCGTGCCACTGTTCACCCACCAGGATCTTGCATTCTTTTGGCTCCCAGGAGCAAAGCAGAGAGCTCGGCTACCTTAGTCGTTGGTTCTCCCTGAGACTCACCCACTTTCCAACTCAGCCTGTCAATCCCTGCTTCAAGGGCAGTGCGGTGAAAGAAGGGGGTATGACCCAGTATCCTAAGAACTTCCAGAGGCTCGGCTGACAACACTGTCCCCTTCCAACCCTGGAAAGCCGAGCTCTGGCTCCTCCTGACAGTCTGATTTCAGAGAAATGGACTAAATTAATTCGACCTCCAATGTCGCTAGAGCCAGAGAGGCACAGCAAGGTAGAGGCACAGAGAGGGAGATTTTCCCCAACAGCATGTCTATTACTTGCAAGCTAATAAACACACATTCCTTTTCATCAGAAGCTTAAATCAATATGGTTTTCAACCCAGTGGAGAGGTACGGTTTGTTTGGGAACTGGCATTTGAGAATTCCCATTCTCCTATTCTTCACAGGGTTGTGCCATGGTCATCTCCTCCACACTCATCTCCTGTGTGCCCAGAGGCAGAATTCAAGAGGAATAGTCCCCTGTCTCCTCTGTCTCTACCCCCGCCCCTGCCACCATCTGCATCACCACCCACAGTTCCCCTCCCTGATACCAATTCTCCACCAACTGCCCTGACAAAATTACAGCCATGCAAAAAAGCCATGGCAGGCCAGGGCAGCCACTAAACCTCTTACAGCAAAGCCGACATCAGGGACAATAGCCTTAGCAGAGCAAGGTCTGGGTTAGGTGAGGGGAAGGGAGAGGAGAGGCAGCTTGGGAAGTCCCAGGAGAATGGATCGGCTACAACCCTTCTATAAATGACAGCGGGCTAGCCCTCTCTCTCCAGGAAACAGTGGGACACGGTGGAGAAAAAAGGCTGGGGTAGGCCATGGGTAACACAGTGGGTGGGGGGATGCCCCACAGGTGCAGTTGGATATATAGAGGCACACACCTGCTCAGTGGTCGGCCTGCAAATATATGCTCCTAACGCCTTTCCCATGCTTGCACCTGCACACATACACTGAATGCAAGCCGCACACTCAAACTCACTCATATGCACACACGTCTTCGGCATATACATCCCCACAGCTGGGTACCTGTCCACACATACATATACAAATTTACTCACTCTTACAAACATGCTACACACATGTATGTTCACTCTTACTCACACATAGGTCTGCTTATAAGTTAGCTTGTGTGCACACATGTGCACACATAGCACACTTAAGCTCACTTACACATGCTTAATGACATATGCCTACACATACCTGCCTACATGTTAGCACATACACACTCTTATGCTTACCTGCACACATGCCAGCAACACTCATGTACTCACTGTGCACAACCACACACATGCCTGCAAATATACACACATACCCCTGCACACTTGTGGAGGCACATGCCTAGCCCTGGTCCTGGGGCCTGGATGGTGCTGCCCTCTGCTGGAGACAGCGGATAAGCTCCTTTCGGTTGTCTAGGATAGTGTCGAAGCTCTCTTGCAGCCGTGCCTGCTGGTCAACCAACTGGTGCTGCAGGCCCCGGATCCACTGGAGCAGTGCCAGGCGACGGTACATCACCAAGTGCACGTGGTGCTTCTCCTTCTCCCGCTCTTTGTAGCGCTCCTGAGCCTGCAGCTGCTGCACGGCCTGGGCCACCGAGGGCAGAAGGGGATCAGGAGGGCCAGGGCCTCGAGGGGTCCCACAGGCAGGCTCAGGACTGCTGCCAGGGCTGTCGATGCTCAGAGAGCTGCTGGCATAGCCGTTGTCCTCCAGAGGGGAGCAGACGGTGCCAGCACCACCCATCTTCTCAGGCTCAGCCCCAGGAATCTCTGCCCCCTCTGGGGGGCTGCGGACCCCTTCCTCAGGGAGTCCAGGGGCCTGGAAGGCCTGGTTGTCAGAGGATGATTCAGAGGAACTCCTCATCAGGATAGGTTCCGCTTTGCCTGGTATCCCATGCCAATTCTCATTGGCATCCTTGGCACTTGCCATGAAGTTGGAGTTGCTGTCTGGTTGGAGATCGGGCTGACATACTCCAGGGGGCGGGCCTGCCAGGAACTGGCCTCCTTCGGCCAGTGCTGGCTGGATGGCGAACATCTGGTCTGTAAAGGGGAAGCAGAAGGATGGATCATAGCAGGACAGGGTAGGGTGCCTGAAGTCATGGCCACCTAGCTCCAGGGACAAGGCAGCAAGCAAGAGCCTGGCCACTCCCCATCAGTCCCTTTCCCTTGACTCTGGTAATACTTCCCTTCAGGGTTTTCCTCCTCTCTGTCTGCCTGTGGGTTCTCAGCCTCCTGCAGAGGGTTCTTCCTCAGCCCTCGGAGGCAGGCTGTCTTCTCATTCTGCGCATTTCTCCCCAGATGACCTCATTCTCTGCTGTAGCTTCAAGAACCATCATATGTTGGTGACTCTCAGATCAGTCTCCAACCCAGATCCAACTGCTACCCAACCCTGCAACCAACCATAGGCTCCTCGAAGTCTACACGTCCAAACCAGCTCGCCTCCAGTGTCCTCGGCAAAATGGCTCTGCCCTCCATCCAGTCACTCCGGCCAGAGCCGGGGAGCATCCCGGACTCCTCACTCTCCTTCCTTCCCGCATCTAATTGGTCACCAAATTCTGGCAATACTTCTTCTTCACTTACACTTGGGTCAGGCCATTTCTGACCCGGATTATTGTCCCAGCCTTTTCGCTGATCTCTCTTCCTCCAGTTAAAAATGTACGCTGCACTGGTCACAGCTCCGAGTGCCCTCCCTAAACTCTGGCTAAACCTCTACGTGGCCTACAAGGCCCTGCTTGATCTGGCCCCTGCTCAGCCCTCCGCACTCGCCTCTCGCCTGCCTGCCCCCGTCACACCAACCAGCTCAGAGATCTGAAAACACACCACTGTGTTTCGTCCTCCTCACACTTTTCCTTTGGCCTGTAATATCCTTCCTCTCCTCTCCCCTGCCCTCTGAGTGCCTCCCTTCTCCACCCAGCAAATTCCTTTTTGTATTTCAAAACCCAGCTCTAATATCCCCACCTCTCTGAAGCCTCCCTGATATTCTCCCCACAAATACACAAACAAACACAGTTAATGATGTCTTCCTCTGGGTCCCCACAGCTCTGAGTGCACACTGGCTTATCCAAGCTTGTGTCCTGTCCCTGGCATACATGGTTGATGGTCAGTAAATTTCTACTGAACTGGCATTTGTTGTTTAAAGGTGTTATAACAGAAGTTTATAATCTGGCTCCCTGACCAGACTTGGAACTCCCCCATATGTCCTCCGTCATACTCCCAGGAGCCAGCACAGAGCCTAGCAGTAGCAAGTGTGTCAGCACAGGCAGGCACTTGCTCACTGAGTGAACGTGACCGGGGACCATGCAGAAGACAGAGCCAAGGTAGCAGGAGGCTACTGCTCACTGCCCAGGGCTGGAAGAGCTGGGTTCAGTTCACCCCCTGCCCTAGGGACCCCCTCTCCCCCACTGACAAGCATCACTCCTGAGCTTGCCCTCTTCCCACCAGGGCCCCTGGAACGTGTCTACTATCTTGTGTCCCTGTCCCCAGCTTGCTCCATCCTGAGGCCCTGGAGGGAGGGCACACCGCACACTCTTCCTTCCCCAATAACCGGCTTCTACCAAAAGTAGGGTTTGGATTGACGAGAGGTTTCTACTAACCACACATTACTACTAGGATTAGAAAAATTGAGGTTCATGAAGCGTGGGGGATACTGTAAGTGGAGCAGGCACTAGGAGGATCTCTGTAGGTGGCAGGGACCCTCCCCACCTCCAGCAGCGGGCAGAAGTCCTGGAGGGTTGTTGTAGGGACAGCTCTGTGACCTGCATACCCCCATCCCTCTCAGCAAGGCTTGTGGGAAGGTGCTTGGAGATATCTCCCCTTGCCCCAATTTTTTCTTTTTCCTAAACTTGGGCGGGACCCCGAAGGAAGCTGGGATGGGGTGGGGGTGAGGGTGGCGTAGGGATCACGGGTTCTCAGAGCTGTTGAAATGGAAACCCAGGCACCCCAAGGTGCGGTGGGAGGCGGGTAGCTGTGTAAGACTGGGGGAGGCAGCCTCCTTTCCTGGCTTTGCAGGGGAGGGAGACTACCCCCAGGAGACGGAGGACAGAGAACGTCCTTCCCTAATCTTCGCTAAGGAAGCAGCTAGGCGGGGGCTGTGACTCCCCGCTCCCGCGGCTGTGGGCCCCAAGCCCCCCTCCCCATGGGGCCCAGACTCACGGCCTAGAGGCGCCCGCTCCGGCGCGGCTGGCTCTGGTTCCGCCCGTCCGGGTTCGGGAACTCGTCACTCTGGGCTGGGGGTGGGGGTCCCCCGGCCTGGGCGTCCCCGCGCCCCGGCGTGGGTGCAGAGCTCCCGGGCGGCGCGCCCAGCCCCAGGCCCGGACTGCGGACTCAGGCGGCGTCTGCGCGGCGGGGCGGGGCGGGCGGCCCACGTGGGCCGGTTCGGTTTTTCCGCCGGGCCGCGCCGGAACCGCCTCCCCCCAGTCCCCGCCACGGCCTCTGGCTGCCTTGACCCGGGCCTTCCCGGGCCGGCGTTGTCTCCTGCGTCCTCTCTCCAGCGTTCGCTGGGCCCCTCGGGTCGGTTCAGCTCACCGCAGACACAGTGACATTTCCAAGATGAAAATCTGATCGGACACCACCTTCTGGCTTTAAACGCCTCTATGCGGTCCCCATTGCAGGGACAGCCCTAAGGCAGCAGCCTCTCCAGCCTCATCCTTTACGCTCCCTCTCTGCAGTGGGGCCGCGCGCTCCTTTCCTCCTTTCCCTCTGCCTAAAATTCTCTTCCCCCTCTCGACGTGCTCATATTTCAGATCTCAGAGAAACCCTGACTCCCTAGACCACATTAGTTCCCCCTTTTACATTTAGGGTTAGGGTATACTTTGGTTCCTTTTCTTCATAACATTTATCGCGATTCGGAATTACATATCTATTTTGTATTTACTTAATTAAAATCACTTAATGAAAACTACGTTTTAAGAGAAGAAAGAAAATCCGGTCTGGGACAGGGCTCAGGGTTAACGTCCAGCACCCGGGACAGGTGGCTTCCTCCCGGGGACAGAGAACCGCACCCGCGCCTGCGCACTGCGCCCTGCGCCTTTGCTGGGGTGAGGAGCAACGTGGTAAGGGAGGGTCCGGGCTTCCAAACTCCAGTGGATTCTTCTCAGAGTTCTACTTTACTGAGGCCTGACCCCCTCGCTCCCTGCCTCTTTGGGGGACATGAGTAGAGGCTGGGGACCCAGTCTGCAATCAAAGAAAACGGAGCACAGTAATTGCTCACTCTGATGATGTGAGGCATCCTCTTCCCCTCCCAACTTGATTCCAACTCGCCGTTCTGCAACCTGGAGACTAAACGGCAAATAAAATCACAAATCCTATATACAAAAATAAGGGAAATAGAAAAGAAATTTTTGTGATTATGACAACTCCTATTTTAATTAAGAGGGAAAAGGAAATAAAAAGGAAAAGGCAGAAGTAACTCCAATTTTGCACCCTCTTCCAGTTAAGAAAATACAGGTGGAGACCTCAGCCCCATTTCTACTTAACTAATTAAGCTTAAGCTTAACTAATTTTCTGGCTTAACTAATTTTCCCCCTTCCCTTGTCCCCTGCAAGTTCCCTTTCAGCCAGGGTTTTTCCTCTTAGGAGGTGACCCAAATCCTCACTCCTAAAGGCTCTGAGTGTTGGTGGTCTAGGGTTATGCAGTTTTCACCATAGCACCATAAAGTCATCTAATTGTTTGGTGTGCCCAGAACAGCCCTCCCCTGCCTCTCCTCTGGGCTCTGTCTCTCCCAGCTCTAACCACAGGGATGAAATGAGAGCCTGGGATAGGAACCCCACTCCAGGTGAGCCAATCAGTCCTTCTCTGGGACTTTCTGAAATGCAGTTAAAGGAAGATGAAGCAGGAAGATGCAAGCCTAAGGCGGCAACAATCCTATTCCCCGCCAAGCGAAAGAAGTCAGTATGGAGCAGGAGAAAATGATGCTGACACACAGCAGTGAGATGAAAGACAGAAGTCCTGATAATGTTCCAGTCCCTGTTTCCCGAGGCTTTATAGTTTTGTATGCCTTCCAATGAGGCCCTTATTTTGCCAAGCCTAACCTGAGAAGAATTTCTTCCACTAATAATCAAAAGAATCCTGATTAACACAATAGCACAAGGTGGTGATCCAGAGCTCCACTGGGTTCCACTTGTGTACCTCTCAACCCTCAGTAAGTAGTATTAACTCCATTTCCTCTTGTCCCTCTTTCTTCTATTCCTCTATTGCTATGAGGGGCCTGAAATGCCTGAAATCCAATGGAATCATCTGTGTGTTTTCTGATTAGAAACATTCCTCCCAAGATACTAAAACCTTCTGACCTGAAGAACCTAGAACCTCAGAGACAGGAGGCAAACTCTTAGAGTCCTTAGGTGCAGTCACATAAGGTGCCACACCTACCTCTACCTCCTCCTAGGTATTCTGGCTACACAAGACAAAGAATTATATATGTTGATTTAAAGCCTATATTATGCTCTGCAGGGCAGCACCGCAGCCTGGCATAGCTGAGTCATCAATTCCATTGTTCTATAAAATTAGTTGCTTGTAAATAACATAATACCTGATAAGTCAAGTGAATTCCAAGGGCATCAGACTGTAGCCTCTTTTCTTAGCCAAGGGCAATGTTGTGTGGAATACGGTTGTACTGTATAATTAATACAGCCAGTGCTCAGATAGTGGTCCTGACCACTCCGTAATTTTCAGAGAGCTGGGAGCCTAGGGAACGAAAACCCCGGGAAGGCAGAGGTGTCCATGTCTGCATGAAGACAGAAACACAGCTGTAGAGATGTCTGCTATTCACTCACCAGCAGCTTTTCCAATCAGGACTCCAGGGAATCAATCACCCCAAGTGAACGGGTATCTGTGGCTGTGTCCACCCACCCACATATATGCCAGGGACTTAATCAGCAGGAACACAGAAATCATCAGAGATGGCCAGTACCAGCCTGAACAGAGCTCTGCAGCAGGCTGTGCCATCACGAAGATCCAGCAGTGGGCAGTGTGTAAGAATCTTGGCAAGTAGACAGATATCAGGCCGGGTATGGTGGCTCACGCCTGTAATCCTAGCACTCTGGGAGGCCAAAAGGGGAGGATTGCTTGAGGTCAGGAGTTCGAGACCAGCCTCAGCAAGAGCAAGACCCCCGTCTCTACTAAAATAGAAAGAAATTAGCTGGATAACTAAAAATAAAAAAAAATTAGCTGGGCATGGTGGCACACACTTGTAGTCCAAGCTACTTGGGAGGTTGAGGCAGGAGGATCGCTTGAGCCCAGGAGTTTGAGGTTGCTGTGAGCTAGGCTGATGCCACAGCACTCTAGCCTGGGCAACAGAGTGAGACTCTGTCTCAAAAAAAAAAAAGAAGACAGATATCAGAGACAAGAGAGGCTAGCAGTGAGTAGCCCAATCCAGGCCCCAGGGTCTGGGGTGTCAGGCAAGGAGACAAAGGAAGATAAAAGGCATTTCTACTCCAAGAAACAGGATAGGCATAAGGGCTCTTCATAGGTAGATAATTTCTCAATGTTAATATTAACAGGAAGAAAGGGGTGGGTAGGATGAAGGTGTTTCAACCTCAAAGACCTTGCCCCTGCTCATCCACTCATTCACATGCAGTGCAAAGTTGTAAACAGAGTGCTTGCTTTGTGCCAGCTACTGTGATGGCAATTTAGAGCAAAATCAGAACTGGTCATGGTCTTGGGGAGCTCCCTGCTTAGAAAGGGAAACAAACAGAAAAGAGCGAGGTATACAATGTGATGGGGCCTGCAACAGAGCCTGGAGGCAAAAGTAATGAGCACAAAAGAGGATAAGTAAAGGCACCAGAGAGGTGATATTTGAGCCAGGCCTTGCCAGGTGAATAGAAGCTCACCAAGAGAAAGCAGGGGAAGGGATAGGAGGATGAATATTTGTAGTGAGTTCAGGAAACACAGAGTGGGCCAATGGCTAGAGCTTGGGGGGAAATGGAGGTAAGATGAAGCAGGAGGATAAAGTTGGCCCAGTTGTGAAAGGTCTTGACCACCACTCCAAGGAGCTTGTGTTTCATCCTGTGGGCAGCAGGGAAGTAACTGAGGAAGCCCTCCAATGTTCCACATCAGAACAAAACGCAGTCCTGGATGACATGCGAACTACCTTGCTAACTTGCTTTCTTCTCCTTTCTTGAGCTCACGTCATCTGTTAACTTCCCCACATGGCTTTGGAAATTTAGGCGGATCAAATCATTTTCACCTTTTTGGGCTACATAAAGATAATATGCCTTGAGAAGTGTTCAACAACATTATAGTGGTGAACATTGTTCCTTGGGCTCCCAAAACCAGGCACAGCCCCAGAGGACCTCTGACATACCAGAGAGCCCTTAAGGCAGATTACAAGGAAAATTATTCCCCAGAATTGGCTCATCCCAGGAAAGGAAGGCCTAGGAAGCTGGTGACCTAGTTATTTTGTTCATCCATTTCTCCACTGTCTCTTAAAGGTAAAGTGTCTTTCTAGTCTGTCAACGAACTACTGTGTGATCAGCTTAAGTAAAACACAGCATTCCCCACCCTCCATTTTGGCTGTTTACTCAGCTGTAAAATGAGGGAGAGGCACATCCAATCAGGGGTTGTAAAGCTTTTTTTTTTTTTTAACCTTGGAATCCTTTTTTTTCTTCAACAAAATCTTTTCAATACACCCAGTTTAAGATCTTCTCTTTTTCCCTGAACCCTCCGCCATAAAGGGCTCCTGAGGGGGCTCCCAGGAAGCTTCTAAATCTCAGCGGGTCACAGTTTCAAACACACTGTACCAGATGAACCTAGGAAATGAATTCCCCACCTGCGACTGTCCCTGTTCCCCCACCACCTCCACCCTGCAAGGGAAAAAAGAGACAGAGGGGTGTTTTGGAGCTACTGGAAGAATGAAAGGTAGTATAGACACTCTCCAAGACACCCAAGTGACAACTGGCCTCTCCAAACCCTCTTCCACCAGGAGAACAGAAAGCCAAATCCAAGGTCCCAAGGCTGTTAAGCATCCAGAGCCCACCACAGAGGGAAGAAGCTAGATGGAGAAGCTGAAGCGAAGGAGGAATGAGAGGAGGGGGTGCCTGTTCCACCCCTTCCTAGCAGCTGCCTCTGTGGGCTGCATAATCCCCATGCCCGCTCCCCAACCCCACCCTCGGCCGCCCACCTCTCCTCCACCGGCCCCATTCAGCAGTGGGAGGGCACGGAATCAGCACAGCCTTTCAGGGCCTGACAGTTCCTTTCTGGGTGCCCCCCACATGTAACCACTTAACCCCCAGCACAAAGGGCCAGGCTGAATGGGCTTGGAGCCGGCGGCTCGTGCGCAGGGGGAGGACTCAATAGGATTTGGGGAGCTGGGTGTATAAACCGCTCTGCTCCAGCAGCCCTCAATGCAGGAGCTGGAGTCGGGGCATGTGCCGAGGGGAGGAGCTCGGCAGCTGCATCCCGCCCCTGAACAATGATTTATTCATTCCCCTGGCACGCAGAGAGAAAACAGGCTGGGGGAACGTGGCCCCACAAATCGCCCTAAGCCTCAGCTGATTCCCACGGCAATCACTGCAGTTCAGAGCGTCGCCTCCCACTCGTAAGGTATTGCCTGAAGCTTGCCGTTGCTCTTCCCTGTAAGGAAGCAGCCTACGTTACGGGAGGCTTTTAGCAGCCTGAAGTTCAAGCAGGCGTCGTTCTTTGAATTGGTTGCACCCAGTCTCAATCTCGCTCTCTCTGAAAGCTCCCTGGTGAGGTTTTTCCTTACACCCATTTCTCAGCGGTAGAAACTGGTGCAGACAAAAAAGCGCGTGGCTGTCCCATGACTGCCCCCAGAGGGCAGGGCGGAGAGAGCAGTGGGGAGCAGGGGAGCTTAGTCTAGAAGTATCTGACAGGTAGTGCGATAAAGGTTTGCAGAATGAGTAGTTAATGGCTGCTAACAAAAGGAACTGCTGTCCTCACTCCTACCTGCAGTTCCCTTCTGTAGCCACGTCTGGCTCCAGTTCCCAGAAAAATCTTTGGGAAAACTTTGGGGATTAGGGGACAGAATGAAGACAAGTAAGCACAGATGCTAAAACCTGCAGATAAACAATGCAGGGTGGGTGGGGGATTTCAAGAAGCTAAATTGTGACAAGAATAAATCTGTGCTTGCCCTCTGGACGATATACTCATGCCACCAGGGCCAGAGCACACACACACAAAATCATCATAAATAAAACTCAAAATCAATAATGTTCGCAGAACAGGGAGAGTCAGAATGAAGTGACCATCCTCAGACTGGCCCCTGGGCCTCCTGGCCCCACGCTCGTAATTACCTTGTCACACGGAAAACAAATCTATTGTTGGTAGGAGGTGTGAGAGGTGGGAGATCCCAGGCCAGGAGGTTGCCCTGATGAGGAGGGGGGCAAGGGGCGCAGTGAGAAGACTGATTGGCCTTCAGTGCTGGCGGTTGGGAAATTTGAGACTGACAAAACTAAGGCCTATACAGGTTCAGAAAGTTTCCCTTCCTTAGGAGGGTGGACACACTAAGGGAGGTGACCCTACCTAATACTGGTGGTGGGGAGTGAGAGGGGGACCCACTCCTGGGAGCCTCAGGAGGGCAGGATGCTAGGATGCTGCTGCCCTCTGGTGGGCGTAAAGAGATGGCATCCACACCACCAACGCCGGCAACAAATTGTGAGGGAGTCTGTCCTTTCCTGTCCTAAAGCCTTGGCCACCAGGACTAGCACACTGACAGGTTAAATTCCCTAGGAAGCTGACTCTGAGACAGTTTAGTGTGCAGGATGTTTATTAAGAAGTTCCCTTGGCATGAACATCTGTGGGAGGATGGGAAAGAACAGGGGTGGGTGGATGAAGCAGCTGAGCTTCAGTACAGGCCTGTGACAGCCTCACCCAACCACACTGGGAGCTCTGAAGACAGAACGGCCTTTTAGAGTTGTCCTGAAAGAAGCTGAGACAGACAGCCCTTTATGCACCTGTTGTCACTGGGTGTGGGCTGTGCTGGAAAGAGGCATGACCTTGGGCAAGGTGCTCTCTGTAGCTGAGGCAATTCCCACGTTGGAAGGCTGTCTGTAGACAGTGCTTCCAAAGCAGGGCCAACAAGGCCTTCACAGAAGGGTCCACCCCACACACCATACTCAAATGTGTGTTAAATGAACAGCAGGTTTAGATCATGTCTCAGGCTCCAGGCTCAGTTGGGATAGTTCACAAGTATCACCGGGGCTGTTATACACTGATCCCTGGACAGTCTGGGAGCCTTAATGCCTGGATTCATGGATTCATTCATTCAACAAGCATTCACTGAGATTTACTGTGTGCCAGGCCTTGAGGCAGACACTTTACAAATGTTTTCTTATTTAATCCTCACAACTGTGAAGCTAGTATTAACTCAGATTATTCAGATGAGATCAAGTTATTAAGTAGCTTTCACAGTCCAATGACACTTTGAAAAAACGACACTCACAATGGGACAAGTGCTATTGCTGCTGCCAAAGATTTTTCAGGCCAGAAAGGGTCTTGTTTCTGTTCTGTGTGCATGTGTGTATGAATGGGATGGCCTGCTCTCTGCTTCCAGCCAGAACATTTTCTCTGTCATGGACTGAAGTTGTGCCTCATAGTGTCCTACTTCAATTCCTTCCTAGTAATGTCGCTGCCCAGAGATGACAAAATTACAGGCTTTAAAAATGCCTGGCTGTAGCTACACAGGAAGCTACTGTCACCCAGAAGAAAGGTGGGCTAGCTCCTTCCCTGCATATTCAATGCAGAGACAATCCTTAATCCACAGTGTTCTTTTTCACAGCAGCCTCAAACTTCTGGGCTCAAAGGATCCTCCTGCCTCAGCCTCCTGAGTAGCTGGGACTACAGGCGCACACCACCATGCCCAGCTAATTTTTTCTATTTTTAGTAGAGATCGGTTTCGCTCTTGCTCAGGCTGGTCTTGAACTCCTGACCTCAAGCAACCCTCCTGCTTCAGCCTCCCAAAGGGCTAGAATTATAGGCGTGAGCCACCGTACCCTGCCTTCCCCATGTTCCTTAGTCATCGGATCATCAGAAAGTTATGAGAGGGTAAATTCTTCCCTAATGTCTAAAATTTCCATATCTGCTGTGATCATTTTGGGACAATAACGTTGAAGGGACAAGAGGTAGAGGTTACTGCTCCAGAAATTCCCTGTACCTGCCGCTAACCTACTGGCTCTGTGGAAGGGGGAGAGAGCTGGAGAGAAAGAGAGAAAGCTGTCAGCTGCTGTTTGTCTATAGCCCTGACATGTTCCCATCCTCGGTCAATTAAGACTTTCGGCACACCCAATGACCAACATGAAGATTTTAATTTTCTCATTTAGATTCTAATCATAAAGAACTTGAAGGGAAAAGCAGGAGGGGGAATGCTTGAATGTCATGGAACAATTTCTGGGTCTGACTACAGAGACATTCACTCAATATTCCTCACCCCCTCCCAACCACACACACACACACACACACACACACACACACTCAATGCCTTCCCTCCTGGGCCCCCAGAACCTAATTTTTCACGTTTGGAAAACCCAGATGATTTTTGCCTGGGTCCATCTGGTTTTCCAAATAACCTGTCTTTTTGATAAATAACATAAGTTAAATTAGACAAGACAAACGAAGAGAGGGTGGGCAGTTAGCTTTTTTCCTTCCCTCAGTCTCTGAGAAAGAGATGAGGACTGAAAAACCCAAACCATGACTCACTCCCAACCCTGCCCCAGCACTTTTCCCCCTTGGACTAGGCCCAGTGATTCTCCACTCTGGAGCTGGGAGCCGCCTCCCACCCCTACCTCTCGCCCACCGTCCATCACGAATACCACCAACCGCGGTTCTCTCTAAAACGAAGGGAAAGAACCCAGGCGTCCAGCCCCACAGCTTCCTCCAGTCACCCCTGGGCTGCAGCTGCTGCAAACCCCCCTTTCTCATTACGTATCCCACCACAAGGAAGAACAAAATCAATAAACTGAAAATGAAAAACCTTTAAGGTGAGAGAAGAGAGGACAGGAAGAGGATGCAAAGGACGTGGACGGTACAGACCAAGACAATACAACTGCTGGGGGACAGAGAGATCTGACACCTTGGTCTCAAAAGGGAAAACTCTGAGGTGACACCAGCCATACACAAAGCCGTGCCTGTTTCTCCAGTTCACTGCGAGAATTCAGGCACACACGCAAGCCGCCATTCCTACCACTGTCGCAAGTCCCAGCACACAGCTAGCCACCACTGTAGAGCTCTGTTGGGGCTTGGCCCCTCCTTCCCACTCAGCCAGAGCGTAATGAGGCATCAGGGCCACCCCTTCCTCAGCAGGGCGTCAGCCTGCATTAGTGCAGCCTCTTAAACGTGCACAATCATTTCACGTTAATTGGTACCTTTGATCCCAACCATACCCTGTGAGCTAAACCAAATCTTTTAACATGAGCCTCCTTTTCCAACTGAGGCAAAAAAGTTCAGAGAGAATGACTTACCCAAAGTCATGCCACTTGTAAGTTGCAGAAAGAACAAGGACCCAAGGTCTCACATAGGAACCACCTCTATTTTATCCCACACTAGAAAGCTCCTTTGTATGCAATTTGGCTTCAGGCTTTTCACCATTAGCTCTTCCAGGCCTTCCATCACTTACTGCTCAAAAAATATGTATTGAATAATTCTATGTGCCAAGCATGATACTACCCAAACTTTTCTTTTTTTTTAAATAAAACAGACATGGTCTCTTTTTTTTTTTTTTTTTTTTTTGAGACAGAGTCTCACTCTCTTGCCTGGGCTAGAATGCCATGGCGTCAGCCTAGCTCACGGCAACCTCAAACTCCTGGGCTCAAGCGATCCTCCTGCCTCAGCCTTCCAAGTAGCTGGGACTACAGGCATGTGCCACCATGCCCGGCTAATTTTTTCTATATATTTTTAGTTGTCCAGCTAATTTCTTTCTATTTTTAGTAGAGACGGGGTCTTGCTCTTGCTCAGGCTAGTTTCGAACTCCTGAGCTCAAACAATCCGCCCACCTCGGCCTCCCAGAGGCTAGGATTACAGGTGTGAGCCACCGCGCCCGGTCGACATGGTCTCTTTTCACAGAGCTTACAGTCTAATAGGGAAGGCAGACTTCAACAAACATTAAGGGGGCACATCATGATAAAAGACTCAAAAAAGGGGCCGGGCACAGTGGCTCACGCCTGTAATCCTAGCACTCTGGGAGGCTGAGGCGGGCGGATTGTTTGAGCTCAGGAGTTCGAGACCAGCCTGAGC
>RJWJ010015672.1:0-35758 GCA_004363605.1 Indri indri
TCATTTATCAAATAACCAGCAGTATACCTATTGTTTTGAGCATGTCTTTTTAGAACAATGATCAACAATGATTAATTGCTTGATCTATGTATGATTTACCAGCAATTATTTAAAAGCAAAATAAAATCTTGGTTTCTCCTCTTCTTTGTAGCAACTGGAAAACAAAAGTAACAGATCAATTTTTTGTTTTTTTTTTTTTACATCTCCTTCATTTAATCAATCTCATTACAGAAAGCAGAGCCTAGGATAATATGAAGACCTTTTTATCTTAGGGCCTCCCACATTATATTTTAAGGCTGGTTCAGATTAAGGGATATCAGGATGGAGTCTTGCTTCATTTTGTTAGTTTGGGACAGTTTTCTTAAACTTTAGGAGCCTTAGTCTCTTCATCTCTAAAATGAGGCTAATGATCACCTCCTCATAGGATTAAATGAGAATGGTACTCAAAAAGTGTTGGGTCTGTGTCGCAGGCAGGGATTCTGAAATTCAAGATGGCTTCCCCTCCTGGGGTGTAAGGGAAAGTCTATGAGAATCAGGTGTTTCCTGCAGCACCTGTTGGTGAGCCACGGCCTCCTGGCTCTCCTCTTCCTCCCTCGAGTTGATTTCTTACTCCTTGCATAGCAATAGCCCCCTGATCTAGCAATTCCAATTCCCCAAGGCACAGGTTTTTCAACAATAGCATTTGCCACTTACCCAGGACAAATTTATAATATTTTTCGCCCACCTGCCATTTTGACCAAACTAACATGTTCATGTTTGGAGCCCTCCCCACCCTAGTTTGACAATGAAGAGGTTTTAGTGAATGATTGGTGACTACAACGTTTTGATTGAAATCACACCAACATTGAAGACTTCTCATAAATTTCTCCAATTTAATTACTGAAAACTTTTTATATGGGATTCTGAAATGCTTTTCTGATTTTTCTTTGTATTTTTCATTTAAGGAACTACCCTCATCAGAATCAATTCTCTTCTATGGACAGTTTACATCAAAATTTGATTTATTCATCATTTTGTTTTTACCTATATCATTTTTTTAACCCATTGCCATTATGTCTTTAATTTTTTAAATTGTGAAAACAATCTAAATCACAGAAAAATCAAAGAGTAAAATGAATGCTCATATACTCCTTTACTAACTCATTAATTCTTATCACACTCACTCCAGCTCCCTAACACATTTTCCTTTCCCAACATCATTGAGAGTGGGATACAAAATCACGGTAATTCACCCCTGTCCCAAGAACAAGAATATTCTTCTACAGAAACCAACTCCTTAGTTGCATTGTCTCATAGTTAAAAGGGGAAAATTATTTGATCAACATAATTTAACAGTGTCTACTAACAAAAAGTCCATATTCAATTTCCCCCAATTGTCCCCAAAATGCCCTTTGTAGTTTGGTTTTTCCTTTTTGATCTAGAAGTCAATCAGCTTCATACCTCACATATGGCTGTGATTTCTCTTGTGGAAGCAAAACTGATACTCTTCCTTTGTTACCACTCATTCCAACCCATCACAGTCAAGAGAAAAAGCACTTTACACCCTGAGATAGACAAAGGGAATTGAGCCACCCTGTTTGTTTCTGATCCTTAAACAAAACAAGGTAAATTTGGAACATCTACCATAAACCTAAAGTTTCTGGCAGAAGCAAATTTATCCTTAACTTTTACAGTGCTAATGCTGAGATACATTTCCTGAGCTTTGTTAGTATGTTAATCATGAGAGAAAGTCGCTGTATTTACGCTATGTGTGTAACCTGATAAGTTTTGCTATTTCCCCCTTAGATGTATTGGTGAGATAAATATACATACATTTTATAGTGGGTTGATCCCCTTGTGCCTGACCTCTATATACTTGCATCTCCCAGTCTTCTTTGGATCCTCTTGAGTCTTCCTCAATCCAGAACAATCCTGCCTCGCTCCATTCTTCATGACACTGACTCCTTTGAAGAGTCCAGGCATGTCATCCTGCAGAGCCTACCACATTCAAGATTATTTTGTTCGATGTGATCAAATCCATGACCATCATTACTCTTTTTGATGCCAACATTGTTCCAAATTTAGTCAGCGTGTGCCACATCAAAAGCCAGAGTCTGTGTCCTATTATCATGACCCCATTAATGTTCGAGTACTTCCTTGCTTTCCAGTACAATAAATTGTTTCAGATTCATCCCAGTCCGGGAGTTAGTTATTTCTCCAAACAGCTGTGGTTTTTTGGTATTTAGAAACCAAGATCCCTTCCAACGGATAGAGCTAGAATGATTATTTTAAAAATCAATCATGCTGAAATTTTTAATCAAATTCAACAAGAGGGAAATTTTCCCTGTTTTTGCCCATTCCATTTTATATCTCCTTTTTCCCACAGTGAAACTGCTGGCTCTTAACAACACCGCTATATTTGTTTACTTATTCCAAACTGCAATGTACTACACTTTCAGAATTACAACACCAGTACAAATAAACCCACTAAGTAAAGTTGAAGATTACTTTGTAGTTCTTTTTGTCCTCGGAATATATCCACAGTATTGTGTTCTAATTGCGTAAATTATTTTCTCTGTGTCATTGTTACCAATTACATAAATGGTTAGGATACTTTGTTTGTGATTATATTTAATTTTAGGGCTTGCCTTTCCCATCATTTCTGATTCAATTGTATTTATTGAATGTGTAAGACATTTACAAGGTCACAGCTAAAAAATAAGTTACACTCAGACAAATCTTGCTCCAATTCCTGTCTCTTCTAGCCCATTCTTACCCATTGCTACTGGTAATGACTTTTGTTAGTTTCTGGTTTATCTTTCCTGTTTCTTTTAAGCAAAAACATGTATATTTTCTTAATTCTTTTATTTTTCTTCCACAACATTTTGAATACTATGTACACTCTTTCGAACTTTACTTTTTTTACTTAACCATATAACCTGGAAATGACTCCTAATCTATTCATAGGGTGTTCCTCATGGCCATTAGTTCTGTAAAATTCAATTTTCCTGGCTTAAATAAATTTTTCTATCAATTTTAAACCAAAAATTCACTGTGTACTGCCAACGTCAATTATGTTCTTATTTTTTTTAGGTCAGTTTTTAAAAATATTGTTATCAAGATATTATTATTTTGTCAGTTTTTTATAAAAAACAAAATTTTATGTTTTCACATTATTTTTCATTGCAGTAGTAATTGCAGCATTTTAAAACTACAGAATTATTTTTGTTATTTCTTTTAGAAATATGTATTATTACTTGATAATTAATCTATGGTTTATATTTGTTTCTCATCTAATCTATGAGAAGATTTTAAACAGTATCCCTCAAGAAGACTCTGCTGTTCAGAGTATTGTTCAGTATTAGCAAATCAATTTCACATTCTTTATATCACCTTTGGTAATGGGCAGTCACTGACCACACTGCTGGGTGAGTAAAGAGTTAGTGGCAATGTTAAAACTGGTTCAAGTCCCAGCTTTAAAATGGTGAGTCAAATAGCAGGTTCAAATCGTATGACTTATCTTCAAGACAGCAATATGCATAGTCTACACTGCTTCATTGAACAGATTAATCTCTTCTAAACTATAGCATGAAAGACTCATCCAAGTTGGCTTGACATTTTATCAGATGGCAAGAGCCTCTGTTATCACTACAAATTGGAGTTTTTAAGTAAATTATTAGAAAAAGAAAGCTGTCAGAAGAATTTTGTGACTTAATATTATAGCTGCGTTTCTCAAGCCTAAAAATCGCAAGGACAAATCCCAGTCCAGAGATTGTAATTCTTCCTCTAGGTCTTCTACTTAATAAGCCATTATATCTCCAGCTCTTTTGAGTAATAGCTTTTCATCTGTAAACTGGAGGTAATGATACTTACCCTGTCAACCTGACAAGGCTTACTGTAGACATCTAAATTAAACTGCATATCTACAGAAAAGTGATAGGGATACTTTAGAGACCTATATAAATAAATATAAGGTATTTTTATTATTGTAATTATTCAGCAATATAATACCATTGTATATTTCCTATACTAGCTCCATCATAACAATTTTTGTCTGGTAGCCATGGGAGCTTGCAAGTGGTAATACTTGGGAAGTGATGATGAGCGTTGGAGTTTGATATTATATAATATGTTGGCTCTTTCAAGTTGTCGTTTATTTAAAAAGTAGACCATGTCTAAGGATTCACTTTCTTCCATGGCCAGCAACTAAAGTGTTATGAATATTAAGCCATGCTTGCGATGCACTTGTAATTCTGAATAAAGGAATTGCTAGAAGCACTCAAAGTTTGGACCAGAGACTGCTAGCCTGTGGTAGGAAAATAGAATGAAGATCCAAGTTTGAGTCTCAGCTGTTCTCCCCTTGGCTTTGGACATGTCTGGAAATGCCTGGGATTGTGGTGCCAGGCTCTTGAAGTGGGTATTTGCAGGAGGAAAAAAGGTACTTCATACTAAGTAATGAGGTGTGGTCAGATAACAAGATTCTGGTTTTGTAAAGGGTGGGTGGTACTGAGGATAACATGACAACTGTCTTTCAGGACCTCCACTGGCCCAGCCCACAAAATTGATTTCAGGGGGTTTTGAGCAGAACAGACAGGATTGCACAGAAAGTCTCTTGGAGACATTAGGGCCTTCAAACTGCTATGCTTTGGGGGCTGTGTAATAAAAAAAAGAAATCTTGTCACCTCGTTTTGGTGGATAGGGAACTCTGGTGCCAGCAGTCCCGGCAGCAACAGAACACAGAGCAAGTGTAGTCTACATTATCTGAGACTCCCCTGGAACTCAGATATCATTACATAGTAGAGCGTGTGTGTGTGTGTGTGTGTGTGTGTGTGTGTGTGTGTGTGTGTGTGTGTTGGGGGATGTGTCAGAGGAAGAACTTAAAAGAGGCTATTTGTCTTACAATAACCGGTAGAGATAGAGCCAGAGACACTACTTTTTTGCTGTTATTAGAATCCTCTATTTTGTCCTAGACTAGTGTGCTAGTTTGTTTAATATTAAAAAGTGAACTTCAAATTGTTTTTAATAACTTAGAAAAGGGGAGACTCAACAACGTGAGTGTATTTAATGCCCCTGAACTATATACATAACAAGAGTTAAGATTGTAAATTTTTAAATTAAAATTTAAAAGAAATAGTGAGGACAGGAAATGCAGATAACATCTCCTTTTAAGGAAAAAAAGGTAGTTAATTTAATAAATAGCACAATATGGGACAAAGGATAGCCCCAGAGGGATTTCTGCCAGCCAGGCTGAGTAATAATCTGGGCTGGTTGGGTCATTAGCTCTCCAATCTGGCCGTTAATCCCTGTACCTTGAAAAAAGACACTGCAGTCTTCCATGAATTTCCAGTAGGATATCCTGGTTACACTCACTCCACTGAACCTTCTCCAGGCCAGATGTTTGAAGATTTTTCAGCCTTCTGGATGAAAACTGTCCTTTATCTTTTTGATTTATGACAGCCTTTAATATGATGATCAAACGAAGCCACTAGTAATTCCGTTATAGATGTCTCAGAAGGTCTTTAGGGGAATATTTATACCCATGGGCTGTTGGTCTTTAGTTCTGCTTCTCTGAATCAGCGGCACAGGTGTTGGTGCACTAAGAACTTTCTTCCATGTTGGGATATTACTGACATATTGTTCTTTTCCCTTAGTCTCTTTAAGATGTGGCCTTTGTAGCCTGATGCCTGAAGCGGCAGTCGCCTAGGGGAAACACCGCAGGTACTGTCCCGCGCCATTCATGTCACTTGGCCTTGTCAGGTCCTGTGATCCTTCTCTTGTCACATTCAGTGCGATATTGGGAAAGGTTTTCTGTTTTCCCTACTCAACCCGGTAAGGAGGTTTGGGAAGTTTGATTCTTGTGTGATGAGAAATAAAATGACTATCTATTATTTAAAAAAATCTCTTATTTCCTTTAGAAGAAAGATAATCAAAGGAACATATTTTCTTTAAAATGAGAAAAGTTGTTAGAAGATGCAATAATAAGATTGAAGTGGTACATTCAGAGAAATGTACATTTAGAGATATAACTTGCTATTTCTACTTGATTTTTTCCCTGTGGCTTTAAGAATAGCACCTCACAAAAAAATTGAGTGGTCAAGCCGTTTTAGCATTCTATGACACGAAATCACCTAGCCCATGCAGCAATTGATTGGAAAATACTTGGTTTGATTTTGGATAAAGCCATAGACCAGTGAGTATTTATTTTTAGCTGTAAAGGGAAAAAAGTGCTTATAGGACTGATCAGTATAAAGAAAAATATATGCAATTTTGAGAGCATAGGAAACCTGCACTCTCTCCCAGGAATAGCTTTCTTATCCAATTGTCAGGTGCCTGAAAAGATGCTATTATTATTTTTTCTTTTATATAATTGAAGGCCTTATGTGAAAACGTCTCTGGAAAAAATGAAGCCACTCTTTCTAAGTATAGGACTAGCTCGTTTCAAATTACCTAGGGTACTTACAGACCTGGTACTGCGATCCTCTGAATCAGAAGTTTTCAAATCTGCATATTAACAAGGCCCCAGGTCATTTTTTCTTACCAGAGTTTGACATCACTGCCTTAATCTGTTATTAATCATCTTGACATAATTGAGCTGTTGTCCTCAGGGAAAGGTTGGTAGAAAGGAGATTTAGTGGACAGTGAGAAGCAGAGGGCTGCCAGACAGGACTCGAGGGCAGGAAAGAAGGAGGGAAGGACTGACCAGAAAGAGAGAGGCTGGTTGCAGAGACACTTGTCCTATTTCACTCTTGGAATTTGGAAAAAATTTCACTCACATTTGGAAAGATCTTGATGGTGTTTCAAAACATGCAATATAGGAGAATTAAAGACAAAAATAAAAAATTCAGCCCATAGACAAGCCGAAAGGAACAGAGCAGACATCCTGTTCAACAACGGAGGAATGATAGCTTGGAACCCTTGCAAACAATGCAAGAAATCACAAAGTGAAAGGTGATACAAAACTTAATAAAAACAGCATTTCATGCACCAAAACAGAAGAAAATGAATGTAAACGGGGAAAAAATTACAATGTAAACATACATTTACTAAAGATATGACAAAAAATTATGAAAGAAATTTAACATGTATTATAAACCTACTATATGCCACAAACTTGCACATATTAATATATATTTAATTTAATCCTTACAACTGCCCTACAAGGCACCCATCTCTATGGCTGTTTTAGAAAAATGAGAAAAGTCAGATCAGAAAGTTTAATTACTTTGCCTGATATGACAGTCAGGTGTGTGTATCTGACTCTAGAGTGCGTATTCTTACCACGGGGCACGGCAGGTTTCATACCGTGGTGAAGACTGACAGCAGCCCACCAGGACCTGTGTCATCCTCTTCCTGGGCACACAGCTGGACTGCATGTCCCAGAACCTCTGCAGGGGGTTGGCGTTATGCCTGAATGCACTAAATGGGCTGGCGGTGGAAATAAGCTTTCCACTTCCAGGCCCAGCCTAAAAAAATTCCCTCCTATGAATCCTCCCCTCTTTCCTTCCCCTCTTCTTGCTGACTGGGATGGAGATTGACGTAGGGCAACTTTGGCACCTATGGGCTCCAGACGGCAGAGCCTCCACAGCCCGGCATCCTGGTAACTGCAGAGGCTGAGCTGCATACTCGAAAAACAGATTCCTCACGCACTTGAACCATGATACATTCAGATCTATTGATTACAATGATTATCCTGCCATAACTAATGTTCACGTGAAGAAATCATGCAACACTTCCAAAACTCCAGGGACAAATGACCAAATGATATATAAACAAGCAATTTATGTAATAGGAAACATACCCAGTGAGTAAATGTACAGAGCCATATTCCACCTAGAGAATAGATAAGGAATTGTAAATTAAAATGTGAATTGTGCTGACAAGACTGTGGGGACCAATGTATATTTACACAACACTGAGGCATCGTATATCAGTAAGATCTTTTTTGGAGGGAAATTAGGGAATATTTATTAAGCATTTATCCTTTTTGAATTAAAACCTAGTCCTAGATATTAATCTTATTAATTATTCGAGATATAGTCATCGATATGGAGTTGTATTTATGATAGCAAACACATAAACAAATGAACTGAAAATGCAAAAACCAGTGTATTAGTCAGGAATCTCCAGAGGATCAGAACCAACATGCACTATATCTCTAACGTCTCTATCTATCTCTATCTCTTATCTCTATCTCTATCTCTATCTCTATCTCTATCTCTATCTCTAACTATATCTATATCTATAATTATATCTATATCTATAACTATATCCATAATTATATATCTAAACCTATATCTATATATCTATAACTATATATCTATATCTATATCTATATCTATATCTATATCTAGGGAAGTTTTAAGGAATTAGTTTATGTGATTATGGAGGCTGGTAAGGCCAAAATCTGCAGATCTGGAGGGGCCAGCAGGCTGGGGACTAAGGGAAGAGCTGCAGTGTGAGTCCAAAGGCAGTCAGTGGGCAAAATTCCCTCCTTTTCAGGGGAGGTTGGTATTTTTCTATTAATGCTTCAACTGATTGGATGAGGCCCACCCACATTATGGAGAGTAATCTGCTTTACTCAAACTCTACTGATTTAAATATTAATCTAATAACACCTTCATAGAAATTTGTAAAATAAAGTTTGACCAGATATCTGGGTACTGTGGCCTAGCCAAGGTGACACATAAAATTAACCCTCACAAGTAGTATAATTAAATAACCAAAAATTAAGAAACGATTTATCAAATTATGATAGTTTGGTGAACTGTCACACAGCCATTCAAAATTATGCATAGGAAGAGTATATAGGGCATAAAAAATGCCATTTTCTCATTTTGTGGAAGCTTGTTGAATGCCCTAATTGCCAAGTTGTGTCCATAATGAAGGAGAAGCCACAGCCCCTCATCTCAAGTTCACAGCCTGGTGCGATGGACATCCTGGGACGTGGTTTGGGGCCGAGGAGGACTCTGGTGGAAGGCAGGGATCAGCAACAGACGAGGCCGAGGGGCATGGCGCAGAATTGCTCATAAAGGGCTGGAAGACAGATGTGTTGCTGAGGCATTTGGGTTTTACCCTGTGGCAATGAGGAGCCCCTGAAGTGTTTTTAAGGAGAGTAGTTTTGCTTTTATTGAAGATCAGTGTGGTAGCAAAATAGGGATTAGTGTGTAACAAGTGCTAAAGCCAAGGGACTAATTAAATAGGCCTGCTGAGAAATGACTTGAGCCCACATTAAAATGATGGCGACGGAAATGGAATGGAGGAAGAGATTCCAGGGATACGTAATAATGGAATTTGATGACAGATTGGCTACAGAGGCTACAGAGGCTAAGGGGGAGGAAAAACATTGGAAAAAACTCCTAGGTTTCTAGCTCGGTTGCTTTCCAACAAAAATACAGAAGAAAGGAGAAAGAGCAACTTTGAAGGAGGGGAGGATGAGAATTTTGAATCTACTTTTGAATATGTTTTGCTTCTATGTTTCATGTGAATATAGTCAGGGTCCGGTCAGAAAACAGAGACCAAGCCAATTATTTTAGCAGAAAAATATTAACACAAAGGATTAGTTACACAGGAAAAATTTAATAGGGTGCTCTTCGGTAACACAGAGCTAATAATCACAGGAAGCAACTTCCATCCTAGGACTGATGAAACACAGGGAAGGAATTGGAGGTTTTAGAGCAAGAAGCTTGAAAGATGCTATATGGGGTCGGGACAGGCTGCCGAGGAGTGACGGGGCTGGACAGGGAAGGACTGAACAGGAGCTGGAGAAGCAACAGGCCCTGCTGGGGTGAAAGGCTCTTGCTGGGGCCTTGCTGAGAGAACAGAAAGCTGACAGGAGGAGACACTCCCTTGTCCTGCCTCCAGCCCTGCTATCTCACTGGAGCATTCCCTATGTGCAGAGTTTCACCCACTGGTGAAGGAAAAATGCAGTTTGCTTGGGAAAGTCCCAGCACCACAGAGTACAGAATACAGAAGGATGGGTTTAAAGACAAAGGGAATAATCTGGAAAACAATGTCAGAAAGAAGAAAGGCTGCAAATCAATGACCAAGGTATCCATCCTAAAATTAAAGAGCAATAATTAGTGAAATTGAAAACCAACATATAATAGAGAAAATAAAAAAGCCAAAAGGTTAAAAAAAAAAAAAAAAAAACTAGGGTTGAGCACAGTGGCTCATGGCTGTAATCCCAGGACTTTGTGATTGAGCCCATCTCTACAAAATTATAAAATAGCTGGGTGTGGTGACACACACCTGTAGTCCTAGCTACTCAGGAGGCTGAGGCAGGAGGATTGTTTGAGCTCAGGAGTTCAAGGCTGCAGTGAGCTATGATTGTGCCACTGCACTCCAGCCTGGGTGACAGAGTGAGACGCTGTCTCTAAAAACCAAAACAAAACAAAATGAAACAAAAAACTAGCAGAATTGATAAACTCTTAGTAAGACTAATAATGAATAAAAGAGGGAAGGCACAATTCACCAATGTCTGGGATAAAGAAAGGATGGTCCAACATATTCTACAGTTATTAAAGTAAAAAAAAAAAAAAAAAAGGATATTGGGAACAACTTGATCCAATACATTTGAAATCTCTTGAAACTAAAAATGAAAGAAAATGCCTTTTGATGCACAGCCTTGGAGTCCAAAGCCTTCTAAATTAAGGCTGCTCTGTCACTCCAGAGGAACTCTTTGGTTTCAGCCAGATCAGCTATAGCACCTTTGGTTCCTCTGAGGGGGCTACACAGACATCCGTTGTGGCATATTCACACAGTGACCAAACTTGCCACACATGCGAATACCGAGGAATCTCACTAACATAATGTCAAGCAAGAGACGCCAGACACAAAAGAATGCATTGTGCATGACTCTGTTTAGTTCAAGTTTGAAGGAAGGTAAAACCGACCGATGATGGTAGAAACCAGACTTGTGGCTGCCTTTGGAGAACCACCGACCAGGATGGGGCATGAAAGAGGCTTCTGGGGCACTGGCAATGGTCTACTGGCCAATATGGTGGCCATGGGAGTGTATTTGATTTGATAAAATTCATCAACTTGTTCCCTCATAATTTGTGTACTTTACTATATATGTACATTATACCTTAATAAAAACTATTCTTTAACAATTCAGTTGGGATAAAGACTAAGAGGGATTCTGTCTCTCTTTAGTCACATTTCTTTCCTGTCTTACTTGACTCTGCGTTGACTTCTGATGGCTTCTGTGCTGCCCTCCTAGCCAGGCTGGCAACCTCTTTAAGCAGGGAGGACTCGGGGTCTGGTTTGCGATGGCGATGGCTGGAGATGTTGAAATAGAGACAGACATTTTAGTTTTCATTAGGAAGGCGTCATCGGCTGGAGTTCATCTGCACTGGCTTTGCCGATCATTGTTACTTTGCAAGGCTGTAAATCAGGGAGCTGCAGAAAGAAGGACTCTCTCAATGCCAGTGCACTCAGTGAAGGCCTTCTGCCAAATCGCTGGTTCAAAATGTTGGGTGGGTGGGAATTTTATAAATCTCTAGCTTTAGACAGGAAAAAAGATACCTCTGGGCTGGGCATCTCCCAGAAGTCCTTTCTGCTGTGGTTGTTTTCTAATCTATTACTAACAAATGTTCCCCTGAAAAGAGCACTGAGATTTGAGGCTGGCTGCTTGCTGCCACTCTGGGATTTTTGCTGTTTAACTTTTTCGTGGCTACTTGTCTCTAGGTGTTGCCTACATAGTAATAACTTCAATGAATTGGATTTTAAAAGTATATATTACAGAGTAGTCATTTAAAAATACTTTTAAAGAATCCTGGTTACATTCATAAGGAACACACACACACAGATTAACGCTTTTTTAAAAGTCCCCAAACATTGTTAAATTTGGTCAATTTGGAGAAAAAAATCAATAGCAACCATTATATAAAGTGTCATAGAAGCTAAAAAGGTGGATCACTGAGTTTTTAACTTTTCAATTAAAGGAATTAGTTTCATGTAGACACTGTGTACATTAGTGTTTTTCGTATACTTACAAACACACAGTAGACCAACAATAATCTTCACTTGATTGATGGTTTAACCACATTCTAGTTCAATTCTTTTTTTCTTTTTTTAAAAAAATGATACTTTTCATGGCTGACAAAACAATACACCAGAATATTTCAGCTTGTCCTGGCTAACTAATATCACGTCATCTGCCCTGTTTCCTCCCTCCCCCAGTTCTTTCATAAGTTGCGAACAGCAGCGGGGCTGTGACGGTGGGTTGGAGCAGGAGAAAAGCTCACTAGAAGGCTGTAGAGAGAGTCTACTCATAGACAGGCAGATCTGACTACCACCTGATACTCAGCATTACCACTTCTTTATCAGTTTTCAAACACTGAGAAGTATTTTCAGCAGAAGACAATGGAAACAGAACCCTAGAAAGGCCACCTCTTGGTTTCTTGCTTTCATTTTTAGAAAATATTCTAAAGCTTTGATACTTGCCATTGGACAACTGAGAAGTATTTTGGAGAAGCTGTTAGTGCTTCATCTACTGTACGATTGCTGTGATTCTGAGGCAAACAATAGAGGCCTTACGATGGTCATTTTAAAGAATCGTTTGTATTTTTAAAGGTTGTTGTAGAAAGTTTCTGATAGACCAGAAGTATAAAGAATATAAACTCACGTACTCACTACCCAGATTAAGGGATACAATATTATTAACATGGTTGAAAAATCCTGTGTGTGCTACTCCTTTTTCTCATAATCCTCCTCTCCTCCAGGGGTACCTCGTTCTTCAGTCAGGTGTCTACCACTCCAGGAACTTTTTACCGCTTTGACTCCGTATGTGTGTATGTTCCTAAGTGGGGTGTGTGTGTAAGTACATGCAGTATTGCTTTCATTTAAACATTTTTATATAAATGGTCTCAAACTGTGTATATTCTTTTGTTAGTGCTTTTCGGTCAAGTTTATATATATTTTTTTCTGCATCCCACACTGATCGCATGGTCGAGTTCATATTGATGTGGTACACAGTTGTTTTACCCACTGTGTAATACTCCATTGTATCAACACATTACTATTAATCCATTTTCTTGTTAGCGAATATAAGTTTATATTAACTAATAAATATTTGTTGAAAAAAAGAGAAACCATATTATCAACTTTTTGGTGGAGCCTTTTGTTTAGGTCAATAAGCTATTGTTTTCTGACCAGTGTAGATTGAAGAAAGTGAGGCCTTTGTCTTCCATAAACATGTTATTGGAACCTGGGCTTGAGAGTACATTTGTAGTGCCATTCTTGATTCTAGAATTTTAATGACCTCATTTCTATGTCATCTTCTTCATGATTGTGAATGGTATGCTGAAGCCCGTTTTTTCTCTCTCTCTCTTTCTTAATGGAAATATTAACATATAACATAAAATTCACTCCTTTAGAATACATGATTTAGTGGTTTCTAGTATATTTACAAAGTTGTGCAACCATCACCATGGTGTAATTCATAACACTTCGTCACCCAGAAAGGAAACTCTCATATCCATTAGCAGTTGCTCCCATTTCCCTTTGGCCCTAGCCCTTGAAAACCACAAACTTACTTTCTGTCTCTATATTACTCTGGAAATTTCATACAAATGGAATCACACAATATATGGCTTTTTTATGACAGCTTTATTCAGCACATCTTTTTCAAGGATCATCCATGTTGTAGCATGGATGTACTTCATTCCTTTTTTACAGCTGAATACTATTCCATTGTATGGCTATACCATATTTTATTAAGCCATTCATCAGTTGATGAGTATTTAGGTTGCTTTAAAGTTTTGGCTGTTATAAATAAAGCCGCTATAAACATTTGTGCACAAGTTTTGGTATGAACATATATTTTTAATGATCTCGGGTATACACTTAGGAATAGAATTGCTGGGTTGAACTTTTTGAGGAATTGCCAAACTGTCTTCTAAAGCAGCTGCGCCATTTTACATCCCCACCAGCAATGTGTGAGGGTTCTGCTTTCTCTACATCTTCACCAACACTTGTGTGTGTGTGTGTGTGTGTGTTACTATAGCTATTCTAGTGGATGTGAAGTAGTATCTCATTGTGGTTTTGATTTACGTTTCCCTGATAACTAAAGATGCTGGATATTTTTTCATATGCTTACTCATCATTTGCATATATTCTTTGGAGAAATGTCTATTCAGACCTTTGCCTATTTAAAAACTGTGTTGTCTTTTGCTGTTGAGTTCTGAGAGTTCTTTATAGATTCTAGATACTAAACTCTTATCAGATGTATGTTTTGTCAATGTTTTCTTCCATTCTGTGGGTTAGCCACTTTCTTGATAGTGCCCTTTGAATCACAAAATTTTAAAATTTTGACGAAGTCCAATTTATGTATTTTTTCTTGTTGCTTATGATTTTGGTGTCATATCTAAAAAACCATTGCCTAATTCAAAGTCAAAAAGATTTACATCTATATTTTCTTCTAAGAGTTTTACAGTTCTGGTTCTTACATCTGGATCTGAACATTTTGATCCATTTTGAGTTATTTTTTGTATATGATGTAAAATAATTATCTAAATTATTTCTTTTGCTTGTGGATAACAGTTCTCAGCACCATTTGTTGAAAACACTCTTCTTCACCCATTGAATTTTCTTAGTACCCTTGTTAGAAATCAATTCATCATAAATGTATGGGTTTATTTATGGACTCTCTCTACATATGTCTATATTTATGCTGTACCAGATAGAACTGATTACTATGGCTTTGTAGTAAGCTTTAAAACCAGGAAGTGTGAGATCTCCAACTTTGCTCTTTTTCAAGATTGTTTTGGTCATTCTGGCTTCCTTACATGTCCATATAAATTTTAGGATTAGCTTGTTAATTCCTGGGGGAAAAAGAAAGCTGACTAAGATTTTGATAGGGACTGTATTGAATCTGTAGATCAATTTAGAGAGTCTTACCATCTTAACAAACTTGGAAGATCTTAACAATATCTTCCAATCCATGAACTCAAGATATTTTCCTATTTATTTAGGTCTTCAGTTTCCTTCATTGATGTCTTGCAGTTTTCAGTGTACAAACCTAGTAGTTCTTTGGTTAAATACTAAGGATTTTATTTTTTTCATGCTATTGTAAATGGACTTGTTTTCTTAATTTAATTTTGCATTGCTCATGAGTACATTCTATTTGGTCCAAGAATGAACTTTTGTTTTGAAATAGTCCTCAGGAATTCATTTTCAAATGTGGCTTTATAAAAAAGATGATTTTTGTGGTATGAAGAATTTTAGTGGGAACACTAAGCCCTCATAGGTAAATTTTTTGTAACTGCTCAAAACTTGAGCTCACGCTTCTGAAATTGAGTTTAATCTCTTTAGAAGAGGTAGAGCTTACATATACATCTTTATATCACAGTAAGTTATCAACGAGACATTTGTTCTAGTATAAATTAAGAGAGGCACACAAAAGCATTCATTTCCAAAATGAACATTTTTGAAAGTATCTTATTTTTCAGACTTTAGTCATTCTAATGCTAAAGTTTGATTAGTAACTTTCCTTTTATCCAGATAGCCAGAATGTTATAAGCCTGTGGTCCCCAACCCCCAGGCTGAGGACCAGTACCGGTCCATGGCCTGCTAGGCACTGGGCCACACAGCAGGAGGGAGCAGCGGGTGAGTGAGTGAAGCTTCATCTGTATTTACAGCCGTTCCCCATTGCGTGCATCACCGCATAAGCTCCACCTCCTGTCAGAACAGCAGTGGCATTAGATTCTCACAGAAGCTGGAACCCTACTGTAACCTGTGCGTAAGAGGGATCTAGGTTGTGCACTCCTTATGAGAATCCAATGTCAGATGATCTGAGGTGGAGCTGAGGCAGTGATGTTAGCGCTGGGGAGTGGCTGCAGATACAGATTATCATTAGCAGAGAGGTTTGACTGCACAATAAATGTAATACACTTGAATCATCCCCAAACCATTTCCCGGCAACCCTGGTCCATGGAAAAATCATCTTCCATGAAACCGGTCCCTGGTGCCAAAATGTTGGAGACTGCTGTTATAAGGTATAAATTGCTTCTGTAAAATATATCTTAGTTATCCCCTGAGGACAGGGTCATGGCTCAGGGTTACTATACTAAGTGTTACTTGTCTGTTATGACTTTTTACAGTCTTCAAATGTGCCTATAAAGTGTATTAGATCAGCAAAAAGAATTTTGCTAATCCAACTTCATCCTGCCACTAACCAACTGATACTCTGTTTAAGTTTCCATCATTTCCAGGGTTGAAGCAGAATTTTTGTTTATTTATTATGCCAGGATGACTCTATTAATTTCTGAGAAGACAAGAAGTACCTTTTGCTAAGATTTTCCTTACGACGTGGCTGTAGACAAAACAAAATTCTTCAGCTTTACCTACGTGGGGATAAACAAGTTGCGGAGCCAGCCAGCCTTCCTTGCCTGGCCCACTGGAAGGCTACATTTGTTAAACAGCACTGCCCTCTTGTGAGCAAACTCAAAAACAACCGGCTTGAAAAAGTCCTTAGAGTAATTGCTGCCTGTCTGTCTATACTAAAAACTGCGGTCTAGCAGAAACCTGAATTTTGTGAACCACCAGTTTCTACCACAGATTTCTATCACAGGTTCACAGAGCCCTCTGATACTCAATTTTCATCCTAAAAGAACAAGAACATTTACAGTGTTCTAATAATCATGATCTCCTCCTCTCCTCTTTCCCCAGGAATTTAATATTTCTTAGATTTCTAAAACCTCGATGTGTTTCACAAAATGATGTAGTCAAACAACACCAACTTTGGTTTTTTTCCTCAGTAACGAATGCTTCATGATGGCAGGAAGTTGGCCATAGAGAAGAAGGGAGGAAAATCAATGTAGATTTCTAGTTTATTTCAAAGATACTGCCCCTCGTTTTATGGATGAGAAACCAGAGGTCCAGAGAAGCTTGGGACTTATCAAGGAATTATTCCGAGTCCTTGTTTCTTCCATCTCAGTCCAGCCCTGTTGTTGCTACAGGACATGACAGGATGTACTTCCTTAAAGGCAGAAGCTGCTTCCCTGATGTTTCTGTCTACCTGACAGATTGGCATTGTGATCAACATTGAATATGGAGGGTTTTCTCACCCATCACAATGTTTTTCTTGTTAAATTGTAGGTTTTGATTTATCAGTTGTGTAAGTAGTGTTTGCATTTAATAAAACTATAAAATCAATAAATAGATCAATATACAAAGTACTGCCAATAGGAATTATTCCTGTCTAAGCAGGATTTCCCTTAAATATGTAAAATAACGCTGTCAATACATCTAACAAGCTATGTCTGATGTCCTGTCCCTCAGGCTCCTTTTTATATTCAGCAAACATCTGTTAGAATGTTCCATGGTAATAATGTTCCAGGTAATATGCAAGGCCCTGGGGACTTTGTCACTCACATGCCTCTGGTTCCTCTTCATCTACATCTTATTCATCAGGTTGGAAGGCCAAACGCTTAATCAGCCACAGCATGTTGTTCAGTGTGGCCGGCTGTGCTTGCAAACTAAAAATCAGCAGAGGCAGTGTCGGATGGGTGCTTTTTCTCCTTTCATTTAACACACGTTTCGAACTTTGGCATTTCTCAGCCTTAAGCTGTTTTATAGATTTAAATCTGTGCCCCGAGTAAAACAGTTGAGTATACTGGCTGCAGAATAGACAAGGTATTAGTTTATTGTGACCTTTATCCTCTTTCGGTTAACTAGCTGCTGGAGAGAAATGGGCGCCGATGAGCTGCCAACAACACAGTTAGATTTGAAGCCAGATGGATGAGTCATTGCAGTGCTGCTTTCTGGCTGTCTGAGTTCAGGCATACTTTTAGCTTCGTAGAATTGTTACAAGAATGAAGTGAGATTTTATACACATACACATTTTAATAAATTAGCACATCCTAAGTGCTCAATAAGCATTAATTCATATTATTACATGCTCTACTTTGTGTTTCTTGTATGTTCCAAGTTACAGTTTTTTTCTTTCATTTACTTTTAGTAAAACATATTATTTCCTCTTATTTATTTTATTTTATTTTAAATTTTTAAGCTTTATTGAGGTATAATTGACAAATAAAAACTGTATATTTTTAAGGTATACATGATATTTTGATATACGTATACGTTGTGTGGAGTGATTACCACAATCAAGCTAATTAACATACCCATCATCTCACATAGTTACCTTTGTGGTGTGAATACTTAATTAAGATCTATTCTTTTAGCAAATATCAATTATACAATAATTATTATTAAGTATAGTCACCATGCTATATATTAGGTCTGCAGAACTTATTCATCTTATAACTGAGACTTTGTATCCTGTGACCAACATCTCCCCATTTCCCCCACCCCTTCACCTCTGGTAACCACCATTCTACTCTGTTTCTATGAGTTCGACTTTTTTAGATTCCACATATATGTGAGATCATGCAATAATTGTCTTCGTGTAGCTGGCTTTTTTCACTCAGAATAATGTCTTCCAGGTTCGTTCATGTTGACTCAAATGACAGGATTGCCTTCATTTTTAAGGCTAAATAATATTCCATTGTATGTATGTGTGTGTACCTATGCATGTATCATATTTTCTTCATTCATCCATTGATAGATATTTATGTTGTTGGCATATTTTGACTATTTTATTGCTGCAGTAAACATGGGAGTGCAGATATCTCTTTGAAATAGTGATTTTATTTTCTTTGGATATACATACCCAGAAGTGGGATAGCTAGATCATCTGGTAGTTTTAGTTTTAATTTTTTGAGGAACCTCCATACTGTTTTCCATAATGGTTGTACCAATTTACATTCTTACCGGTAATGTCTGGGGTTCCCATTTCTCCGCATCCTTGCCAACACTTGCTATCTTTTGAATTTTTGGTAATAGCCATCCTAAGAGCTGTGAGGTGGTATCTCATTGTGGTTTTAATTTGCATTTCCCTAATGATTTGTGATGAGCATCTTTTCATATAATTGTTTGCCATTTGTATGCCTCCTTTGGAAAAATGCCTATTCAGGTCTTTTGGCCATTTTAAAAATCAGATGATTATTATTATTATTTTACTATTGAGTTGTAGGAATTTCTTATATATACTGGATATTAAATATCTTTTATTAGTTGCATGGTCTGCAAATGTTTTCTCCCATTCTGTAGGTTGCCTTTTCCTTTTGTTGATTGTTTCCCTTTTTGTGCAGAAACTTTTTATTTTGATGTAGTTTGTTTTTATTGCCTGTGCTTTTGGTGTCATATCCAAAAAATAACTGCCAAGACCAATGTCATGCACATTTTCCCCTGTGTTTTCCTTTAGGAGTTTTATGGTTTCAGGTCTTTATACATTTAAGTCTTTAATCTATTTTGAATTGATTTTTGTGTATAGTGTAAGACAAGGATCTAATTTCATTTTTTTTTTTTGCATGTGGTATATTTTTCCCAGCACCATTTATAAAAGAGATCGTCCTTTCCCCATTGTGTATTCTTGGCACTCTTCTTCAAGATCCAGTGACTTTAGGTATATGGATTTATTTCTAGCTCTTCATTCCATTCCATTGGTCTATGTATCTGTTTTTATGGCAGTACCATATTGTTTTGATTTCTACAGCTTTGTAATATACAGGTGGTCCCTGGGCTATGGATGAGATACATTCCTGAGAATGTCTTTAGGTTGGATTTGTATGTAACTTGGATCCCTGATGAAGAGAGCATATATGGTAATAATAATAATAATAATAATGTAATGGCTCATATATGGGAATAATAATACAGTATAATACTGTAATAATAATAATAATGATACACCTACATTGTAATAATAAGTTACAGAAACTATTATGTTCCTTCTTTTAATTCAAACAAATAGAACATAAAAGCAAACTCATACAAAAAGTTTAGATAGAAGATAGGAGAAATTTCAAAAAAGAATATCGAAGGTTAACACTCACCTAATGTTGCAGCAATGCTAGATTAATAGCATTATTATGCTTCTTTTGATCTTCTAACTGTTGAATTTGTAAATTACTTTGGGTAGTATGAACATTTTAACAATGTTGAGTCTAACTATCCATGAGCATGATAATTTTTGTCCATTTGTTCATATCCTCTGAGATTTCTTTCCTCAGAGTTTCACAGTTCTCCTTGTGGAGATCTTTTACCTTCTTGGTTAAGTATATTGCTTAACCAGTTTTATTTTCTTTGTAGCTATTGTGAATGGTATTGAGTTTTTGATTTGACTCTCAGCTTGACTGTTATTGGTATATAGAAATGCTGCTACTGATTTATGTACATTAATTTTGTATCCTGAGACATTGCTGAATTTATTTATCAAATCCAGGAGACTCTTGGCAGAATCTTTGGAGTTTTCCAGATACAAGATCATATCATCAATGAAGACCTATAGTTTGACTTCTTTTTTCCCAATTTGGATACCCTTTATTTCTTTCTCTTTCCTGATTGCTCTATCTAGGATTCCCAGCACTATGTTGAATAGACATGGTGACAGTGGGCATCCTTGTCTTGTTCCAATTCTTAGGGGAATGCTTTCAGCTTTTCCCCATTCAGTATGATGTTGGCTGTGGGTTTGTCATATATGGCTTTTATAATTCTGAGATATATTCATTCATTCTGTGCCTAGTTTGTTGAGGGTTTTTATCACGAAAGGGTGCAAGATTTTATCAAATGCTTTTTATGTATCTATTGAGATGATCATATGGTCTTTGGTTTTGCTTTTGTTTACGTAGTGAATCACATTTATTGATTTACAAATGTTGAACCATCCTAGCATCCTGGGATGAAGCCCACTTGGTACTGGTGGATTATTCTTTTCATGTGCTGTTGAATTCTGTTTGCCAGCATTTTATTAAGGAGTTTTGCATCTATATTCATAAGGGATATTGGTCTGCAGTTTTCTTTTTTTTTTTTGTGGTATCCTTTCCTGGCTTTGGTATCAAGGTTGAGGTGTTTGGTGTGTATTCCAGTTCCTGCTATCCTCATGGTGAAGTTAAGGGTGGGTGTTTATCTCCCACTCTCTCTGCATGAAGCAAAGAAGAGGATCTATGACAAACGCCTATACTCAAGTTCAGGCTGCACTCTCTGATCCTAGGGAGATAGCTGCTGAAAGTAGACATGTTGTATATATACCTTTTTGTTTTCTTTGGAATGTGGTGCCCCATTGACTCTCAGAGCTAGGTCATTAAGGAGGCTGTCCCTTGGGTGGAATCTATAGAAGTTGTGGCACTCAGTGCATGAACAAACTCCTGCCAGGAAGAATGGATAGAACTTGATTTATCACTAGGTTGAGGAAAGGTGTGAGAAGTGCTGAGCTCAGTCTGAGGCAGCCAGAGGACTTCTGTTTGTCTCCCCTGTTAGCTCCTTGATGTAAGTTCATTAGAAGCCAGGCTGTCAAGTAACTACTGGAAGAGTGTGCGGTAAACCACTTCTGGAGAGAAAAATGAGAGCTTTGTATTCCATCCTCTTTTCTGCACTGCCTCCAGAGGCTGTAGCCCCTGGAAGTATTTCCATGCCCATTTAAAACCACCTCTATGTTCTGTGATGTAGGGAGACTCATATATGCCTAGTCCCTTCTGCTTTCAGAGCAGGAGGTTTTTAGGATGCAGTCCCTCAGATGGTAACTATAAAAGTTGGGGTACCTGATGCATGGCATAAATCCCTTCTGGAGAGAAATAAAGAGTTACATTTTTTAAAGCTCCTTTTCTGCACTGCTCTTAGGGAATGGAGCCTCTGGAAGTGCTTGTGAACCTATAAAAAACTGCTGCTTTTTTCCTCATGGTTTAGAGACACTCATGTATACTTAATCTCCTCTACTCCCCGAAACTGTGGGGAACCTTAGAGTTAGGGCACTCACTATATATGAAGTCCAACCTCCAAACCCTCCTCCCCACAGGGAGAGACTGGGTGTTGGGGATTCCTCTCCCGATTGGCTGGAGCTGTGCCTGGGGTGGGATCCATGCCTGAGCATGCCTCAGCTTTTCCTACCCATTCAATGTGGATGTTTTTTCAGTTGTTTTTCAGTAGCTGATTGGGTAGGAATCTCTCAACTGGTTTCTGAGTTTCTTTCAGAGGAAATTAATCTCTGAATAGATGTTTATTCAGTATGTCTGTAGGTGGAGGGAGAGGCAGGGGCCTCCTAACCTGCCATGTTGCTGGGCTTGCCTCCTTCTCATCTCTTATATCTCCTCGTCTTTCAAGACCTTGTCTGTGTTTGACTTTATCCCTAGCATTATCTTTGTAATGTAGTTGACTTCCTTTGCTCTGCTTGGAACACCATGGGTGCTCAAGAAATGTGTATTAAATGAATGCATTGACTCCATGGTAAAAATGTTAGAAAATCCTACTCCTGCTTCCTCAGATCTCCTTCCACAGAGAGAAGGTCACATCAAGGATGATTGTTCCAGTGGAAACACTAGTGATACAAATTACCAGACTCATCAAATGACAGACATTTGGTGGGTACGTGCAGGTTGAGCAGAGGCAGGGATAGAATTCCCAGTAAATAGGCTGAATATATGCTTAGATCACCAGTAAACAGGGACATAAAAATAGAAAAAAAATTGGAAGGAAATTTTGATATTTCAGAAAAAACATCATTATCATGTTAAGAGTCTGAACTTTCACAGGATTTAGATCTTTAAAAAAAAATATTGTATTTCATATGGTGGGTAGTGGTGGGATGTGAAGCATAATCTCTTTGATGTTCAGGATTTCTAAAGATCTTCATCCAGCCCTGGCAGGGTGTTGCATCAAATTTTTGTTGGAGTTTAATTTCTTGGCTTCCAAAAAAGTCTTCTGTCAGTTTCTGAGGTCATAGGGCAGGGCAAAATGCCATGGTTCTGGGACGAAGTTTGAAGGGGTTGATGTTTGAGAGGAAGGCGGTACATATCCTTTCATTAAGGCAGAACATTTGCTTTAAGCGTTGAGCTTTGCTGGTGACTGGTGAGCACCCAGGGACAAAGTCCCAGTGAAGAGGAGGGGAAAGGCCTCCCCAGCTAGTCGCTTTTGCTCAGTTCCATTTGCTACCATGGAAGGCAGTGTGATTGGCCTTCTTCCCACATACCCCTTGGGCAACAGATTGCCCCTTCCTGACTAACTTTCTTCTTTCAAAACTGTTCTAGGGGTACATTCTAATCTGATTTTACCTTTTTAAAGAATTTCATGAGTGACACTACAGTAAGACTTATTAAGTTTCAGAAATCTCTGGAGATGGCCTTCATTGAATGGATTTCTATTTCTTGCAAAAAAAAAAAAAAAAAAAAGAGAAAAAGGAAAGAAAGAAAGAAAAAGAAAGGCCCAAATTAAGACAAGTAGTAAGACTTGAGATCAGAGGAAACTAACGGGGAGAGTTATCAGACTCAGTCATGACATAAATCAAAGATGGAGATGTTTAACTTAGAGAACAGAAGAGAATTCAACCACATGGACAGAAAAAAAACATGCAAAGATGGTCTGGTAAATTAAATTTTCTGCTGTTTATCAACATGAATGTCTTCATCTCCCTTTTATTGACAGAGATGTCTCTGTTGTGAAATCATTTCAGTGACTAAGGAAGGCTGAGTAATTTTCGTCCCTGGCTTTATCTAGGATGAAGGCCCTCTGGGACACACATCATTGCACTGTTTGGTTTGAGTGATGCAAGGCCCAAGCAGCAACCTGCAACAGAGCTGGCCTCTCTGAATGCCTCGGGCCTTGTTCTAGACAATATTTCTTTTTAGGCTAAGGAGTGGCAGGATGCCCACACTGCTTTATTCCCAGTACCAAATCAAACCTTCCTTAAGTGTTGCTACATGTTAATAAACATAGTCAGCGAAACCCACTTAAAAAGAATGACCTGTTTATGAAAGAAACTTTTTGAAAGACAGAATATTTTTCCCTATGGGCCAAAGCTTAGGCATAAAAACAAAGAGCTCTTTCAAAGGCTTAAATCACGATGGAGGATGGATTCTGACTTTGTAACTACAAAAATAATGATACTTTTAGCTCCAACCTGCCTTGCTCCAGGGAGTTGTAAATATGCTTCACAGGCACCAATTTTCTACCTTTCCAATTTTCTACCTCAATGCTATTTGAACTTTTTAAAGGGGCAGGGATGTTATCCCCAATTCGTACACTAAGAAACTGAGGCAATGGAAATCTAAGTGATTTGTTTAATGCCACCAAATAACTTAGAGGCAAAGTCAAGAACTGAGCAAACTGGAGCTGAATGCTTCTGTGGCACATGAACATCTGCCACCAGGACTAGTTAGTTGCCTTCTTTTTCTCTTATTATTTTCTTTTCTCTTTCCTGTTCATCTTCTATTTTATGGTTCATTGATTCTTAGCTTTTGCCAATGAGTTGGGGCCAGCATGAGTGTTGGCACTTCCATCAGAAAGTCTATGTTGGTCTGGGAGGCAAAGAGTCTACAGCTTGTATTAACCAGCTTGTGCAGCTTGTCATTATTCCTTTGAACAGTAAAATATTATTAGCAAAATTCATCTTGAAAACAACAACATTCTCTCATCCTAGCATACTTTATATTTCTAGAAATACTACTCTAAAGTATAGGTGCTCCTTGGCCTAAATGGGAGTGACTTGCATATGTCCTGATAAACTCATAAGTTAAAAATACCCAAAGTTGGAAATGCCTTTAATATACCTAACCTACTGAACATTATAGATTAGCCTAGCCTATCTAAAATGTGCTCAAAACACATTAGCCTACAATTGAGCAAAATTAGCGTACACAAAGCCTGTTTTATAATAAAGTGCTGAACATCTCAATGGTAATATTGAATACTTACTGAAAGTAAAAAATAGAATGATTGTATGGTACTTGCATGGTTTCTACTGAATGCACATTGCTTCTGCACCATTGTAAAGTTGAAAAATCAAAAGTCAAAGTATCCTAAGTTGGGTACTGTCTACAGAAAATTTTACATTTTCAAAATCTCCAGTGTTTGGCATTTTTCTAGAGAAACGCTTCCCAAATAGTTCTTAATTTTCCTCTGTTTGTCAAATGTACATTTATTCACTTATTCATTTTTTATTTGACAATTATTTGTTTTGAACTTACTTTTAGCATAGGATTTAGCTTTGTAATGAATATTGTACAGCAGATAAAAAAATCTTTTGTCTTAGATTTTTCTTAAGATTTTAAAAAAGTTTAAATCTTTGATTTAAAAAATGATTAAATCTTCAATTTAATCATTTTTTAATGTCAGTTTGTTTTTTGGAGACAGGATCTTGCTTTGTCACCTGGGCTAGAGTGCAGTGGAGTCATCATAGCTCACTGCAACCTCAAACTCTTGGGCTCAAGCAATCCTCCTACCTTGGCCTCCCAAAGTGCTAGCTAGGATTATAGGTGTGAGCTACAGCACCCAGCCATAAAAAATTTTGAAATTTCTTAAGATAAAAAAAGATTTAAATCTTTAAGTTTAAAGAATAGAGCCTATTTAGGGAATGGGAGCTGGTGTCTTATTGGTTGATCTTCCTCAGTTAAAGAATTTTAAGTTAGCTTAATGGAAACATGTCACTTTGAGTGACCAACCATTATTGATGTATAGTCTGATACTATTTTGAAATAGATTAATATGCTTTCTCTTGTGCATAGCTTGGTAGAAAACCTTCCTCAAGTCAACTAAGTATCCCATTTGCCGTGGGAAGATTAGGTTTCTAGAGATGTTTAAGAGTAATAAAGGATCTATGTTCAGCCTTGACAAGATAGACAATAGGACCAAAATAATTGCCAGAGACTAAAGTAGTAAAAGCTAAAGCTTTCTATTTGAAAGAACTTTTTAAATGTATTTCAAAACATTTTGCAAACAAATAAAAACTTGTACATCAATGTTCATAACAGCATTATTCATCTTAGCCAAAAGGTAGACACAACCCAAATATCATTAATGGATGAACAGATAAACAAAATATGGTATTTCCATATAATGAAATGTTATTTAGCCATAAACAGGAATGAAGTACTGAAACACATGCTGCAACACAGGTAAACTTTGTGTAAAAAAGCCAGACACAAAAGGCCACATATTGCATGATTCTACTCATATGAAATATTTAGAATAGGTAAATCTACAGAGAGAAAGTAGATTATTGGTTGCCACAGGCTGGGAAAAGGAGGGAACAGGGCATGATTGCTAATGGGTAAAGGATTTCTTCTGGGGTGATGAAAAGGTTACAGAATCGGATAGTGGACATGGTTGCACAACGTTGTGAATATACTGAAAAAAAAATCACTGAATTGTACACTTCAAAATGGTGAATTTTTATGGCATATGAACTATATTTCAATAATAATAACAACCAAACAAAGCAGCAACAACCGCAACAAACTTGAAAAGAGAATAGATGAAGAATTAGGTTAAGACCTCAGTGGCCTCCTGGACCTGGAGGGCCCTGGTACTCCACCCTTTGAGAAGGAGATCAGCTCTGAAAGATTGCTCAGCTCTTCACAAGGAAGCACCGTGAAATCCGTGCAGACTTAAGTGGCGGTGTGTGTGGGGGTGGGGTGGTCGTTCTTGTGACGGACACCTGAGACTCCTCTGCAACATCTGCCTGCAAATCTCGCCTGTATCTTGCAACAGGAAGTGTTCTTGCTTATCCTTCGATGCTTTGCTCAGTCCATCCAACGACTCCTCCACCTTTAAAAAATTGGGAGGATTGAAAGTGACCACCTCTGAATTAGAAACAAATTAAGTGAACAAAATAAAGTACGGGGACTGTAGATACCAGAGAGGACAGAAGTAGCCTGGAAAGGAAGGTCCTAGATGTGGAGGGGCCTAGTATAACCTGCTTGATCTGCTCTTCATGCTCTGAGGCCTGAGAGTGGTGAGTCCTACCTCCTGGTTGCGGCTGTATAATTTCCCTCTGCTGGAGACTGTTCTCTTGCTGCACTACGGCTTCTGTGGTCAGTTGTGCTTGGTGCTAAGAGCTAGGGGGGCTTGGCTTCTCTTCTTCTTGCCAGCTGTTCTGTTACTGATTCTTCCAAGGCAGTCATTCCTTTGACTTTAGCCTTCACCCTCTGCAGCTTTGTGGCCTAGTGGAAAGACATGGAATTAGAAATCAGAAACATTGGTTGTAAAATAACCTCTGTTAATCTGTGTGACCTTGACTGGAGCCTTCCAACCAGTGTTATGAATGTGTGGCAGTGGTGCCTCAAACTATTGGTCTCTCCCACCCCTAGGGTCAGTGGGAGCCTGGGAGGCTGAAGCCCTCGGGCATAGTACCTTTGTCTGTTAGCAGGGCAGACCTAGCAGGGTGAGGCCCACACAATCCCAGGTGATGAGCACAGTCAGCTACATCAGCATTTAAGGGCTGCCCTGCCAACACTCTGTACTGCCCATAGGAACTCTGCCAACTGGGACATCTTCAGTAGCCAGGGACAGGCAGAACCGTGCCTGTATTGTGACAAGTGGCTGATGGCCTGTGTGTGTGGGGAGAGGTCATGTTCCAAGTGTCCAAATATGAACAGAGCTCAGCCCAAGATGTGGATGGTCAGGAGTCAGGGTGTGGGGCTAGGGTGGAATTCTGGGTGGGGACTCCTGAGGGTGCTGGCCCACATGGTCGTCCCCAATCACTCTCTTCACATCTAGGACACTTCTGTCCCATTTTGGTTGATGGGCCACTTTGATAGGATTCCAGTTCATTGTAGGATAATTCCTGTAACAACACATTTGCAACTCAGAGCTTCATCTTTATCTGGAAATGCTTGATATTAAAAAATTGTATTAGATTCAAAGTCAATTTGAATTATTTTGATGAAATTTAGTATTACTCTTGCCAACGAAAGAAAGGAAGAATGGTACCAACATGACCAATTTCTATGTATGCCCCAATGTCAAAAGGCATGTGAGAAAAGAGAAAGTTCCAGACTTTCTGAGCTTCAGTTTTCTCATCTACAAAATAAATATAATAATTCACAACTAATTTAGGCTGAAGCTCAAGGGTGACTCTCTTCTCCTTGCCATGCTCTAAAATATTTATTAACTGTAGGTTCTTTTTATAAGACATAAATATAAGGTTCAAAATTTTAAGAAACAGACATCTGGTAGAAGTTTTTTCAACAAAGTCCCTTTTATTTTATATCCAAGGCAACGTTAATTAATATCAGACATTGCCCATACTGGTTTCTTAGTCTTCTGCTGGTGAAGTTTTCTCCCCTTTGTTTCATAATGTTAAAGCAGTGAAAATCTTCTGCTCACCCTTCAACCTTGGGAGACAGACACGAAGTCATCTACAGGCCAGGTGCACAATCAGTTCCTTGAGTCCCTCCTAGGGAAGGTGACCACTCCTTCCTCTGTACTCAGATTAATCTGCAGTGATGGTATTCTGTTATAAATGTTTTGGTTTACTTTCTCATTTGGGTCTCCTCTGCAAAATGAGCTTGGTAAAAAACTCTCACGACGCAGGGCAAAACAAAGACTGCAGCAACTGCATACTTTCTACCCCTCCTTTTATTTTATATAAATTATCTCTTGAGACTGGAATGGCTGAAGCCTTGGAATATTATGCATTCAGGTGATGTCAAGCCCATCCTTTTCATACACAAAGGGAGAATTGTCACATGGCAAACAGCTAGGAAGCCTTGGCCTACAAGGACATATGTATATATAAATATATATATACACAAACACACACACACACACACACACACACACATACACAAATTCGGTGACAGTCTTGCTGGGAACAACATTACAGGGTAACCATGAAGATCAAATGTGCTTATATGTGTTGGGGGGCCTGGGAGAGATCTGCCCTTCCCTTGAATGTTGTAACTTTCCCCCACTGTACCCAGAGGAGAGGGGTGGTTTTAGATCACAACAAGGAGCTCGTTTTCCTACCTAAAAATGGTTCCCTTTTTTGAGGACTGCTCAAGCAGAATGGCTGCTGTAATGAGAAGGAATGTTATCCTGGTGCTGTCTCAGCAGTCGCAGGTCACCCATCTCAGAGTGTGCAACGTGAGGAAAAACAGATGGATTTGGCCAGAAACCCCCACCATGCCAGTGGTGCTCAGTGCCAAGAATAATTCTACAAATGACTTGCTAAACCACATTCCCTGTGCTGGTCTTTCTACCCTACAGGTGCTTTCATCAGCTCTAGAAACTTCCAGTAGTCTCAAAGGAGACAGAAGTGGGAACTTGGGGGAAAGTCTTTCAGTGGAGCCAAATGAGAGTTTCCCAAAATGTAAGTATTCCAGCTTAAATCTTAGAATCACATACTGGCTTAAAACACATTAATACTTTTTAATGCATAAAAGATTTATTCTAACTTACCCATGTATCTTCAAAGGAGGGAATTCTTTTTCTGTGTTGACATTGTTCAAAATTAGCCAGGAGCTTAGTCTGTAATCACCATTCCATCAGGGTAAAACAGATAATGATAGTCTCATTGCCTGAATCAGGACTTACCTTCCTGAACTTTAGTGACGGACAGGAGCTTCTTCATACATGGTACTGGTACTACACACTGGGTGAGGAGTGTGGGCCAACTGTATTATAATTCAGGTGCCAATGAATTTGACCGTTCCTTGAACCAATGTCAACGATAAATTAAATCTATTCCATATATACTCAGGTCTTGTTGGTTGTTTTCCCCTTTAATGACGGATGACCTTGGCATTTGGCTGTCCCAGGGATTAGTTCTTCTATCTATGTTTATAGGGTACTCACACACAGAAGGAGCATTGCCATTCCCATCATATCATATAAATTGAAGGGAAAGTTAATTTTATACTAGTGTAAGAAATGTCATGTTTCTGTTATTTGTTTAAGTCAAATTGAACCAATGTTCCCATTCTGTAAGACAGGTGGGAACTTCCATCTCTGTCATCTGGAATTCTTTACCTGGCCCAGGGATCATATGAAGATCCTAGGTCCACTCACAGTCTGGAGCATTTAAGGAAAGCCCTGTGGTCTTTTGAGTTTATAGTACTCATTACTGATATTTTAATTATCTTAGAGGGCAAATAGCGTGACTGCCTTTAGGTCAAGCTTGAACATGGGCTTTGACAAGAGGAGGTGTCTTACTAAGCTGTACTGCAGAGACCAGCAAAGCCTTCACTGCTTCCTGATCCTGAGAGGAAGCTGTGAAAATCTTATGTCTCCTTCTGATGTCTACATCAACTCCAACCCCATTCTCCCATCCCCTCTACCGCTCAGACTCTCTGGCATAATTCTCCAGAATGAGTCAAGTCTCCCATACATAAACGTCCAAGGACAGTGCGGGCGAGGTAGAGTGTTGCTTGGGCATTGATTTTGGGATACCAGGCAACGCTGCATTAAGCCCTGCAACACAAAATCTCCAAGGCAAGGAAAGTAAAGCCACAGCCACTCTCTCACTTTAAGAAAGAGAAGCATGTCCACCAGAGGGATCAGGGTGGGAGGCTGGAGAGAGCCCTGTGGGCAGCGCAGGCTAGCAGGGCATGATGAGGCACACTGCAGGGGCAGGGTGGCGGCGGTGGGGGAAGCAGGAAGCCCAGCCTTTCTGGCTGATCCTTCACCCTAAGCAAAAGCTGTAAGCTGTCAGGAGAGGAGGCAGCAAAATTTGTAGCTCCAAGGCCCAGGTACAGTGGTACAGTCTCATTGCTGCTGAGGGAAGACTAAAAGACAAAAGCTTCTACTATGGGGCAGAAAATGCCCTGGTTCAGAATCCCACATGAGGTAGGATATGCCCTAGGATCTCCTATTGCTAGGGGAGGGCAGGAAGTCTCACTACACACATAGAGCAGAGCTGGGCTTTCATGAGGAGGGTCAGGGACACTCATAAAGTGGCTGAAGGCTCCCAGATTATGCCACCCCAAAATATGCCTCTTTCACATGGATTATTTTGAGCTAAAGGCTATTGAGAATGAGTAGATGCAGGAAAAGCTCTAAAAACGGGGCAGAATTTTCTTTTTGTAAATTTACATTTTTATTTTATTTTTATTTCAGAGTATTATGCGGTACAAGGGCGTTGGTTACATAAGTTGCCTTTGCACTGCGTGAGTCAGAGCTACAAGCGTGCCCATCCCCCAGACAGCAGGCACTGCATCCATTAGGTGTGGATTTACCCATCGTCCCTCCCTCCTCTCACCTGCCCGACACCCGATGAATGTTACTTCCCACATGTGCACATTAGTGTTGATCGATTAGTACCAATTTAATGGTGAATACATGTGGTGTTTATTTTTCCATTCTTGTGATATTTCACTTAGAAGAATGGGCTCCAGCTCAATCCAGGATAATACTATAGGTAGTACACAACTTTTTTGATGGCTTAGTAGTATTTTATGGTATATATACCACATTTTATTAATCCACTCATGTATCGATGGGCACTTGGGTTCTTTCCGCATCTTTGCAATTGTGAATTGTGCTGCTATACTGGAACAGTACTGGGAACCCAGATATAAAACCACCCTCATATAGCCACCTGATCTTTGATGAAGCAGACAAAAATATACACCGGAGAAAAGAATCCCTATTTAATAAATGGTGCTGGGAAAGTTGGATAGCCACATGTAGCAGATTGAAACAGGATCCACACCTCACCTTTCACAAAAATCAACTCATGAGAGATAACAGACTTAAATCTAAGGCATGAAGCCATAAGAATCCTAGAAGAAAATGTTGGAAAAACTCTTATAGATATTGGCCTAGGCAAAGAATTTATGAAGAAGACCCCAAAAGTAATCACGCCAACAACAAAAATAAATAAATGGGACCCGATCAAATTAAAAAGCATCTGCACAACCAAGGAAACTATCACGAGAGCAAACAGATAACTTACAGAATGGGAGAAAATATTTGCATGCTACACATCTGATAAAAGTCTGATAACTAGAATCTATATAGAACTCAAGAAAATCAGCAAGAGAGAAATCAAACAAATGCATTAAAAAGTAGGCAAAGGACATGAACAGAAACTTTTCAAAAGAAGATAGACTAATGGCCAACAAACATATGAAAAAATGCTCAATATCTCTAATCATCAGGGAAATGCAAATTAAAACCACAATGAGATATCACTTATCCCCAGTGAGAATGGCCTTTATCAAAAAGTTCCAAAACAATAAATGTTGGTGTGGATGCAGAGAGGTAGGAACACTCATACACTGCTGGTGGGACTGCAAACTAGTGCAACCTCTGTGGAAAGCAATACGGAGATACCTCAAAGAACTAAAAGTAGAACTACCGTTTGATTCAGCAAGCCCACTGCTGGGTATCTCCCAAAGGAAAAAAAAAGACATTCTGTAAATTTACATTTACAAAGAAAATTCCCATTTGTCAAGGTGTCTCTTTCTCTGGGAGAGGAGGACCAGGAAGAGGATGTGTGTAACCACTCTTAGCTATGGAGAAGGCACTCACTGAATCTGCATGCCAAATCTTACCAAACAACTTTTGTTTACAATACTTTTCCTGGTCACTTTCCCATCACTTGCCACCTCCCTTTCCCCAGAAAGCCCAAGCTGCTTTTCCTTTATTCAGCCTAAAATGGTAGATGAGCCTCAGTCATCTGGCCGATTCCTAGAGACACATTGTTTTCTTTGTGAACTCCCTCGCATATGCATACATTCATAATTAAAACTGTTTTTATCTCTAGTTAAAAAAAAGAAAAAAAAAAGAGAAGAGTCCCTATTTAATGAGAGCAAAATCAATTATCCTGTCAATTAACTTGTCATAATTGTAAATGTCACATTTGGTCCGTAATCACTGAGAGCAAAAACTAGATGTGACTGAGAAACATAAACTCAGAGGGAAGAGGAACATATTGGGCTCCTATTATACGCCGGATGCTGGGACACACATAGGTGTTTCATGTTTCATTTAATCCTCACAATAGGCCCGCTAGGAAGGCATCATTATTCCCATTTTCAGAGAAGAAATCAGGGGCCCAGAAGGATTAAGTGACTTGCTGTGATAGACGTCCCGGGCTGCTCCTTCCCCCCCTCCCTTGTCCGGCTCCACTGTAGAGGCTGGAAGAGCTAAAGAGTCACTTCCTGAACCTCCCTTATGGCCAGGGGTGGTCCTGGGACACATTTTTTGGGACACAGGTGGGAGAGTGATGGGAACTTTCGGGGAGCTTCCCCCCGTCCCTTTTCCCTATTCTTCCAGTCTCCAGGACGCCTATTCGTCTTTGGGCAGCTTGCACACGTATGACGCTCAGTAGCTTTTCCCCCCAAAGTCCCTAATGCTTTTTTGGTGATGTTCGTTGGCTCATGTCCTCTATTCTGTCTGGAGGGGCCTGTACTCCATCCCCTCCATATGCCAATCCAGCTCATACTTCTGGCCACAGCACAACTATTGCCTCTCTGCTTGTAACCTGAAGCACTGTGATTACACAACACAGTTATCTGCACCTCCTTTGTAGCTGTTATTTAACCTTGAGCTGAAATTACATGTCTCCATCTTTGTTTTTCTCTGCTGTCATATAAGGCTTTCTAAGCAGGGACAATGTGTGTATTTATATCCTCCAGAGAAGCCTAGCATAGTGCCTGAAATACAGTAGTGTTCAATCAATAGTTTTTGAGTGAATAAAAGAGACTCTCAGGGCACATTTGATTTTGGAGACCACCAGGAAGAGGCCAGAATACTACACACTGGTCCTAACACAGTGAAGCATGTTGCATGAATGCCAGGCATTGCCTCCCTCCAGACTTGGGTAATATGAGATCATTTATTGTATTTTTCATAAGCCACTATTTTGGGGGTATTATATGATTTAGAGCTAAAAATCCACTTTTTTCCTGATATACTCCCCAAGGCCATAAAGCTATCTGACTCTAAAGACCAGTATATCACACAGATAACACCATTCATCACCCAAACGTTTAGATATTACTGAACTACCTATAAGTGGGCAGAGAACATCTATGTCCTGAACAAGGCTGGAGAGTAAATTGAATAGGTATTAAGATATTATTAGAGAGTGGGAACGTCCCCAGGACAGCACTAAGCCTTAGTAGAACATGCGTACGATGGAAGGGAGGAAGGTGTGACTTTCTCTCACTGCAGTAGGATAATGATTTCAATTTATCAAACTTTATGGGAACAGGTCAGTATGGGCATCTTCTGGCCGGGGGAACTGTCATTTTCAACAAGGTTATATTTCTTAGTTTAGTGTTTTGTTTTTAACTCAGATGGAAGTAGATGGAGAATCTCAATGTGTTCCATGAAGACCTATGGCTGCCCCTGACACAGAAGGGTAGGAGAAAGCAGCCAGTTCATTCACACCTTCAGCTGCTTAGCATTCCTGCCAATTTACAGACCTTTGGAGAGTAATTAGAGACCTGTGGTTCAAAGCCCAGTAGTTTTCTCCATCTAAATTCACTATCAATGTGGATAGAAAGTGAACTGGAAAACGTACTCTCAAATTCATGTGGGGCATGCAGTAAATAATTATATGTGGGTTGAGAGGGCAACAGAGTCTTTGATAAAGTAAAGAAAGGTTGTAAGGTGGGTGCTATGTACTGAAATGCATCTCCCCAAATTTGTATGTTGAAGCCCTAACTTCCCATGTGATTGTATTGGAGATAAAGCCTTTAACGGGGGAATTAAGATTAAAGTCCTAATGATGGAGGCCTAATCTGATTAGTGTCCTTAGAAGAAGAAGGGAGAGAGAGATCTGTCTCCACAATATGCAAGAGGATAGGCCATGTGAGCACACAGCGAGAAGGCAGCCACCTACGAGCCAGAAACCCTCACCAGAACCCAACCCTCTTGGCACCCTGATCTTGAACTTCCAGCCTCCAGAACTGTGAGAAACACATGTGTGTTGTTTAAGCCACCCAGTCTATGGCATTTAATTATAGCAGCTGGAGCTAAGATATGGGGTGTTCTCATAAGAAGAACAATGAAGGGTTTTACCTCTTAGGAATTCATGGGGGTACATGGACTGTTGGTTTTATGTTTCTGAAAATAAGACATTTCTTAATTTTTTTTATATTGATTGATTGGTTTGTTTGTTATCCTGGAAGTCACCTGGTCAGGGAGGTTCAAGAGAAACAGCAGTGTCAAGGGGGCTCCAAGACATGTTTGCACACTCAGGTGTCTTTGCAATTTATTTCTCCTTCAAATTGGCTCAAAAAACAGTAAAAGAACTCTAAGGCCATTTCCCCTCCTCAGCCCCATGTATACTGCTTTGGCAGTAGAATTGCCTTTAACTGGTATCAGTGTTTTCACTGGCCTGCATATTGGTCGTATATGAGATCAAATGACCACCACTAGTCCCTGCTGTAGGGTACATCTGATATCCCCAGAGGTATAAAAATCTGATAAACCAGAGGTCTTGAACAGCAGGGTTTTGGTATGACCATATGACTACTATATACTTATTATAATATTTGTCTTTAAGTTAGCTCATCTTTTAAAATTATATACATTTCAAAAACAATATCTGAATTAATGGGTCTGGTGGACTGGTTATATTTTTCATTACATGTTAAAATAAATATGTAATTATTGAAATAAAAATGTAGCCAATCCTTGTCACCTAAACCTATTTCGCATTCTACCAGGGATACTTGGAGAAATACTGTCAAAACCCTGAGGAATTTTGGTTGAAAACCCAGATGTGTAAATCTGCTGTTTACAGAATAACATTTCTGGTTGAGAGCCGGGCGCGGTGGCTCACGCCTATAATCCTAGCACTCTGGGAGGCCGAGGCGGGCGGATCGTTCTGAGCTCAGGAGTTCGAGACCAGCCTGAGCAAGAGCGAGACCCCGTCTCTACCAAAAAATAGAAAGAAATTAATTGGACACCTAAAAATATATATAGAAAAAAAAAAATTAGCCGGGCATGGTGGCGCATGCCTGTGGTCCCAGCTACTCGGGAGGCTGAG